>JAJEJO010002310.1:93948-155779 GCA_020662805.1 Glaucomys volans | reverse complement strand
TTTTCTTTTTTCTTTTCTTCATTTTCTTTCCTCCTTTCTTTCCTTCCTTCCTTCCTTCCTTCCTTCCTTCCTTCCTTCCTTCCTTCCTTCCTTCTCTCTCTCTCTCTTTCTTTTCTTTCTTTCTTTTCTTTGAGGTGGTGGGTACCAGGGATTGAACTCAAGGGCACTCGACCACTGAACCACATCCCTGGCCCTATTTTGTATTTTACTTAGAAATGGGTTCTCACTGAGTGGCTTAGTGCCTCACTGTTGCTGAGGTTGGCTTTGAACTCGAGATCCTCCTGCCTCAGCCTCCAGAGCCGCTGGGATTATAGGTTTGTGTCACTGTGCCTGGCTTTCTTCATTCTTTTTTGAGAATCTGAGTTTCTTTGGCTGGAAAAACTTCCTTTAATTTTTCTTACAGTGCAGAAATTGTCAGTAATGAGTTTTTTCTTTGTGCCTTTATTCTTAAAGAATTTGTCAAAGGGACATAGAAGATTATATTAAAGATGTTGTTCAAGCCTTTCTGGCCACCACGGTTCTAAGAGGTCAGCTGCCGATTGAATCACTCTCTTCTATGAAGTTGCCCTTTTTTTCTTGATGGTTAAAATTTGCTTTTTATCTTTGGATTTCAACAATGTGCCTCTGATGTGCCTTGCTTGCCTTCTTTGTATTTATCTTGGATTTATTTTTGGATTTATCTTGAGTACCTTGAATCTAGTTTTTTATATATATATATTTATTTATTCAAATTTGGGAAATGTTTAGCCATTATTTTTTCAAATAGTTATCCTGTTCTAGTCTCTCCTCCTCTTCTAGGACTCTGTATATACAATATTATCAAAAAAGGCTCCTGAATATTTGCTAATTTTTACTACAATATTTTTTATTATCTTAGTAGATAATTTCTATTGATCACTACAGTATTTTTTATTATCTTAGTAGATAATTTCTATTGATCTGTCTTCTAGTTCACTTGCTCTTTCCTGTCATTTCCAGTTTGCTGTTAAGTTCATCCATTGTGTTTTGTTTTCCAGTTTTGGAATTTCCATTTGATTTTTTTTAATTGTTTCTGTTTTTCTTCCAGGATGTTATAGATTTTTATTTCTTTTATGTTACCAAAGATAGTTATAATAGCTTCTTTAAAAATTCCCATCTGCTAATCTCAACATCTGGGTCATTTTAGGATTGGCCTCATTTGATTTTCTTTTAAGAATTTATTCCATTTTCTTGGTTTGCATATTGTAAGTTTAGATCTTGTTCAGGACATGGAGACTGTTAAGTTGCAGAGACTCTGGATTTTATTATTTTTCTTCAATGAGTATTGAGTACCTTTAGTTTTAGCAGGAAGTTATCTTGACTCAAACCACAAATTTTGCTTATTTGGTGGTCAAACCTTGGGTCAGACTGTCCCCCAGCTGACCTGTTTTGTACTCCATGCTGAGCCATGGGTGTGGTCAATCAGATGTGGCCAAAGTTGGTGATACCATCTTGGACTCTTTTCCTTTCCTACCATCTTGGACTCTTCCCCTTCTTTCCAGTGGATGTCATTACTCAGATTTAGTCTTCTGGCTCCCAGATCAGAAAGGCTGCATTTCCCCCATGGGCCCCAGGACCCTGGTGTGGAACCATGAACTCAGGCCATCATTCTTCCTCAGAATGTGTGTCCCTATCTGCTGTTCGTGCTCATTCTCCAACACTTTCAGGTGCCTGCCTTGAGTCTTTGGTTATCTGAGTGCAAAATATCTGGAGGAGTGTTGGTATGCTAAGATCTTGGTTATTATGGACTAGTCTTCTGAACTTTTCATTTAAGTAAGGGAGAGATAGTTCAATAAGAAGGAGATCCAAAACTGGTGTGGTGTGACCTGTGGAGGGCCAAGAAGCAGCTGGGGCCAGTGAACAGGATTGGCCCATGCTGGGGTCAGCATGGTATGCTGAGTGAGCCAGAGTTCCAGTCAAGCCCCCCCCCCCCCGGCCCCCCCCCGCTGACCCTTACCACAGACAGCACAGGGCTCTGCAGACAGTGAGGACAGCTCAATGGGCATGTGATGAGTGTGGCTCTCCACAACCTGAACAGTGAGGCACAGGAGGCAGGGTGTGAGTTCAGGGGACTGGCAGAAGGTGAAGCAATGTAAAGAAGGAGTGATTGATTCACTGGAGAAAAGATAGCCTATTCAACAGATGGTGCTGGGGAAACTGGAAATTCACATGTGACAAAATGAAATTAAGCCCTGTATCTCACCCTGCACAACTCAACTCAAAGTGGATCAAAGACTTAGGCATTAGAACAGAGGCTCTGTGCCTAATAGAAAAAGAAGTAGACCCAAATCTTCACAAGGCTTAGGACCTGATTTCCTTAACAAGACTCCTAAAGCACAAGAAGTGAAATTAAGAATCAACAAATGGGATGGAATCAAACCATAAAGCTTTGTCTCAGTAAAGGAATCAATTAATAACTTGAAGAGATCCTACAGAGTAGGAAAAAATCATAACCACATGTACCTCAGATATAGCATTAATCTCCAGGAAATACAAAGAACTCAAAAAGGTCATCACCAGAAAAACAAATACCCAGTCAATAAATGGGCCAAGGAACTGAACAGACACTTCACAGAAGAAGAAATACAATCAATCAACAAATAAATGAAAAAATGTTCAACATCTCTAGCAATCAGAGAAATGCAAATCAAAACCACACTGAGATTTCATCTCACTCCAGTCAGAATGGCAATCATCAGGAATACAAGCAATAGTAAATGTTGGTGAGGATGTGGGGGAAAAGGTACACTCATACATTGCTGGTGGGAATGCAAATTGGTGCAAACACTATGAAAAGCAGTACTGAGATTCCTCAGAAAATTTGGAATGGAATCACCATTTGACCAGCTATTCCACTTCTTGGTTTATACCCAAAGGACTTAAAATCAGCATATTACAGTGACACAGCCACAGCAACTCAACTCACAGTAGCCGAACTATGAAACCAACCTAGATGCCCTTCAACAGATGAATGGATAAAAAAATGTGGTGTATATATAGATATACAATGGAATATTAGCCTTGAAGAAGAATGAAATGATGGCATTTGCTGGTAAATGCTTGGAGCTGGAGAATATAATGCTAAACGAAATAAACCAATCCCCAGAAAACCAAAAGCCAAATATTTTCTCTGATATGCAAATGCTAATTCACAATGAGGGGTGCTAGGGAAGAATAGAGTTACTTTAGATTAGGTACAGGTGAGTGAAAGGAGGGGAAGGGGTATGTGGACTGGGAAGGACAGCAGAATGAATCATACATTATTACCCTATATACATACATAACTATAGGATTCTACATCATGTATAGCCAGAAAAATGAGAAATTATATGGCATTATATATGATGGATCAAAGTGCACTCTACTGTCATCTATAACTAATTAAAACAAATTTAAAAATTAAAAAAAGAAGGAAAAGGGGCGATTGCCTGGGTAGTAAGTTTTCCAGATCTCCTCCTTTTTCCATTTGCGTCATTCTCCCGGGCAGGCTCTTCGGATGCTTGTCTGATACTTCCTATGGCGAAACAATGGGGCAGACATCTGGGGAGGAAGAGAAATCTGGTTGAGTTTTAATTATTAAAGATGAATTGTGATAGGGATGGGGTTGACCTGAGAATCAGGTTTTCCCTAGATTGGGTGGTTGGAGGTGACTGCTTGCACTGAGTGTGCGTAACCACGCGTGGCTGACGGCCGTGATGGTGTTGGGTTATCTGTACATGTTCAAAGTTTTAGCTGCAGTGTCTGCTGTGAATTTTGTGCCTAATACATTTCTCCTTTTTTTTCTTTAGGTTAGTAGCAAAGATGAAGATTTTCTTGATCTTTCTGTTGATGTGGAGCAGAACACGTCCATTACCCACTGTCTGAGGTAACCTCATGACTTCTGCCTGTGTTTCGAGGCTAGTAAATAAATGATCCTGTATTTCCAGGACTTAATCTTCCTTGCGCTTAAGCCAGTGTGATCCTGTTATGTTCTATTTCTTCTTTCCAAAGAGAAATTCAAAAAAGTATGTGTGTTCTGAGAACAGTCTTCCGAGCAGAGAGAGGATCAGGTAGAAGTCATCAGTTATTAAATTTAAAAAACAAAATTGTGATCTTGAATAGAGGTGTACTTCTGACTTTCTTCGGTCTCCGTTTTTCTCATACACTCACTTATGTAAATAAGTTAATAAATGTTACAAATGCCTATTGTTGCTCTTACTTTTTTGAAGATAATCTCTTCTTCTATTATTTAAAAAAATGATGCACTTTGAGAACCAGTGGAGGAATTGCCTTCTCCTCCATCTTTCTAGTATTCTGTGGAGATCCTTCATGGAGAGTGCTCCTTCCTCATTAGCACTGAGAGAAGGTGCGGAGCCCAGGGTGTGGGCATGCTTGTCCAGGAGCACTGTCTGTCTGCGTATTGACTTGTACACTGAAATGTGCTCAGAGTTGCTATGCAAAGACTCTCACTTCCCACACCCTTTGCACAAGAGGACATGGGTGCTTGCAGTTTGCCTGGCCTGTTGTGGACATGGGGGCAGAGGAGTGACTGTTACCTCAGGCCCCTGCTCCTGTAGCACTTACCTTGTAGTGGGCACACAGGTGATGGTCAGTGGGTGGAAGAAAAGACATTGCCCAGGGAGTGGCTGAGGCGAAGGTGCCAGAGTAGACTGCGTGGTCAAGGTGGGCCTCCCGTGCAGAGTGCCACACCTGTTTGTAGTGTCGTCAGAAGTCACTGTTGATCTGTGTCCATAAGGCTCAGGTGACAGGACTGTTCTTTCAGAAACTTCGACTCCCTGGAACCTTTTAGAATAGATTCAAGGGACTTGCTGTGCTGGTTGCCTGGTAGAAAACCATCTTTCAGGACAGTGTCACCACCCCCATCTGAGAAGAGCGGTGGGAATGGGAACTAGGACTGATCACTTCCTGT
Source organism: Glaucomys volans (assembly GCA_020662805.1). Lineage (NCBI taxonomy): Eukaryota > Metazoa > Chordata > Mammalia > Rodentia > Sciuridae > Glaucomys > Glaucomys volans. The sequence goes on along the minus strand of JAJEJO010002310.1, from coordinate 150,852 downwards.
TACGATCGCTCAGAGGGTCCTCACCCCCAGCGGACAGTTCCCTGTCACTGTGATGTTTTAGCTCTCGACTAGGTCCAGGGGCCTAGGATGAGTTTGTTATCTCGTTTGCATGGTGTTTTGTGGACTTCTTTGTCTTTTGCCTGGTTCTGCTCATGGCACATGTTCCCAACATTCCTATGGGGAAGAAGGCACTCTTGATATCCCTAGGGTTTCATGATCACAGGCTACGGGAAAAGTCAAGGCCAAATGGACATTAGCAGATGAGGGAATGGGGGACAGGCATTATCTGCTCATTCCCCTTCTTGGAGGCAGTTTGGGGTTAGGCAGGGTGACTGTTTCCTTTCCTTTCTGGGAAATCCTGGGCTCTTTGAAAGGACAGGAGGCAGTGGCCATAACTGTGGGATCAGCTGGGTCAAGGTGTAGATGGTTAGTCCTGATTTCGACCTTTGGGAAGCTGTGTTATAAAGAAATTAGCCCAGACTTGTTTCTATGCTTTCTTTTCCTGGAGAAATAAATGTGTTGGTCCTGCATGTCTGTGATGGCAGGGCAGAGGCATTGGAAGGGTTAAAGCTGGGATGGGTGAGTGTGCAGTAGCCACTGAATGCTTTCAACATTACTAGATCCACGTCGGAGTGGGCTGTTCAGGCCAGTATTCCTGACAGCACCCTTGACCTTGACCGTCTCACTTATCTGCCCACACACATACACCTTAAGAGAAGCTGCCAGCGGTTGCAAGTCACCAGTAAGAGTTCTGTGGCAGCTTCCAGCCTGTCCCACTAGAAGGAATTCCCACCAGCCAATGAGCAACTCAAGCTGATTCATTCACTTTTTCTATCTTTGAGACTAATGAGAAGGAATGGTGTTGATCTTTCTCGGCCTCTTAAATGATTTCATTTGGTTTGTGTTTTTTTCCCATTTGTCTTTAAAATTAGTGTTATGAATGTTCTTGAGCATCAGGTCCACACATCTCTTATGATGTGTTGTGTTTTTCTTTCAAGTTATTTGAATAACTTTTTAAAATAAATCAAACTAAAATTATGGGATTTGCTGAGCCTGGTGGTGCACACCTGTAATCCCTGCAACTTGGAAAGCTGAGGCATGAGAATCTCAAGTCCAACTCCAGCCTCAGCAATTAGAGAGACGGGGGTGCTGGGGTTGTGGCTCAGTGGTAGAGCACTTACCTGGCATGTGTGAGGCACTGGATTCGATTCTCAGCACCACATAGAAATAAATGAATAAAATAAAGGTCTATCAATATCCTTAAAAAATATTAAAAAGAAAGAAAGAAAAGGACCGGGGATGTAGCTCAGTGGCAAAGTACTCCTGGGTTCAATCTCTAGTGCCAAAATAATAAATAAGTAAATAAGTGTGGGATCTGAATGACAGACCCCTGCTCCTTCTTTCCAGAAGGGGTTTAGGTGACAGATTTCTGTATATTTTCACTGAACTTTAGCCCCAGAGAAAAGGTGTAGACAGTGGTTAAATTCAGGATACAGATGTAAAGAAGTTTTAAATCCATACTGGGGCAGAGCTATAATTCTGGTATTTCAAATCTCAAATCTCGGTTCTGTGTTTTAGACAAGGTTCCTGTCTCCATGACAGGAAGACACTAAGAGAGGGTTTTTTTGTTTTGTTTTGTTTTGTTTTTTTCCTTTTGAAATAGTTCAGGGATGTCCTCAGGCATAAACTCAAAATGTTCATCTCAATTGTTCTTGCCAGACCTTCTTGGCAGTTTTTGTCTTCCCATTGAGTGCCTCCTTTCCCGGTGGCTCCTTCACAGAAGCTCACTTTCCTCTTTAAAATGTTCAGCACCCAAAAATCACCTCCACTTCCTTTTTGTTCCCCTTGCTTAAGATTCCCAGTGTCAGTACATGAGCTGTGTGTTAGAGGAAAGCAGCCTTTTAATTGTCCCAAAGCCATTTCTGTTTGAAAAAATTAATATTCATTGAAAGAAATTCCTTTTCTACTTATTTTGAGAAACTTCACTTTGAAATACTAAGTTCACGTGCACATGCATTCCCCTTGCTTACCTTGGTTGTTTCTCTGACCTGTTCCCACTTGGTTATTACTGATACATGGTATTTCATAGTATCTGACATACAACCCCTACTTATGGATTTCTTTCTTAAAAATTGCTCTAGTACTTGAATTAGTACTTCTCAAAGGCTAGTGTGTATCAAAATCAACTGGGGAAGCTGGTAAACTAGAGGCCCAGACCATGTTCAGGAACTTCAGGGAGTCTGGGCCTCTGTCTTAAAAAAAATATTTTTTAATATTGGTGTGATTCTGACACCAAGTCAGAACCTCTGCTCAAGTTCCTTGCGACTCAGAGGTCCACAGACTAGCACCCTGGATACCACCTGGGATCTCATTAGAAATGCAGAATCTCAGGTCCCCCTTAAGACTCAATCAGAACCTGCATCTTGACAAGATCCCCCAGGGTGTTCAGATGCTAACTGACATTTGGACAACATGGGAGCAGCTGTTCTCAGCCATGGCAGCACACTGGGGGTTGGGGGGAGTTTGAACAGCAATGCCTACCTAGGTTTTACCTGGAGAAATTCTCATGATTTGATCAGGGTGTGTGTGGAAAAAGGCAAGCGGAGGCATTGAGTATGGAGATTCACAATCCCCACATGATCTAAACCTTAGAGCAAAGCTTCCGAGTGGCAGGGAGCAGGGTTACAGGGACATGGTGGTTCCCTCAGCTCCTGGATTGGTGCGGAGAGCCTGGCACCACCAGAACCCCCTGGCCCACAGTCAGAGCGTCCACATCGGTTTACCCCAGTGTGCTTCTCACGCTATATCCATTTCCACATGGGTCCCAACATGGAAATGACCAGAAAACATTGATGGAGAATTTCTTTCATCCAAATCAGTTTTTGAACTATTGTGTTGAATTAGTTAAGAGTTTAATTGAGTGTATCAAATACAGACATTTAAACTTGGACATGGTAGCTCTCTGTGCAATAGAGGAAAGCCTTCCCATCTGGGAACCTGGTCTTTCTCCATTTGATCAATTCTTGTGTGTGTTTCCATAAGGTTTTATAGTTTCCTTCATTTAAGTGTGCATTTCTTATTAGATTTGTCCCTAAAGTCTATCTTTAAATAATGTTTGCTGTTATAACTCTTTTGGGAGAAATGTGACGAGCTTTGTGCCCCACCGCCTTCTCTGTGCTCTGGTAGTGTATCAAAGGGCACTCTGCCATCTCCCTCCCTTTTGACTTTTTCCTTGAGACAGCTCCCATCTCTCTTGCTCACTTTGCTTCTGGCAACCATTGACCTAGACCAATAGACCTGTTCCGCCTTAGTTTACTGCTGCTCAGCCCCTTTTCCTGACTTATTCTCATTTTCCATTTCTCAGCTCCAATACCATGAGAGTATCACCGTGTCTTTCATGGCAGTGGGCTTCCATCCAGCTGGAACTGGGGACGATGGTGATCTTTTGTAAATTGGGTCTTTAAATTAGTACAGGTTGAGCATCCCTTATCAGAAATGCCTGGGCCCAGAAGTGTTAAGGATATGGGGATTAGGGAGGCTTATCCTGTACTAACCTCTACCTATCTGGGCCTCCAAAGAACATTTTTGGAGACATGAGGATAGAAAGTGTTCATTTTCTTATCTTTGCTGTGCTTTCCTTGGCTATTCTGATACAGGGGCTTGTCTGTGGGTGGTGTTCCATGGACAGGCCCATCCTGGCCTCCTGCCCAGCTCCCCCATCCCACTCCAGCCAGTCCCATGCAGCCAGAACTCAATTTCACAGCAGTGACTCAACTGAAGTCTTCATTCAGCTAATTTTGAGTCTGTTCATAAACTAAGCACTTGAAATCTGGAAGTTGACTCTAATTGCCGTCTAAATGGTTTTCCTGCCTTTCGACCCCCTCTGGTCCTTCTGCCCGAAGTGGCATTTCTCTAAAGTGCTGTCTAATTATGTCTTTTCCTTTCTGAGAATGTTGGTGGGCTGCAGAGCTACAGGTTCCACAGCAGCCTCGTGGTAGTGTCCTGGGGTCTGTGCTACTCAGGGCAGAGGCCATTCCCGCCACACCCCCACCCCGCGGCCACACCTTACCCCCCCCCGCCCCCCCCACCCCGCGGCCACACCTTACCCCACCCCGCACCCCCACCCCGCGGCCACACCTTACCCCACCCCGCGGCCACACCCTGCGGCCACACCTTACCCCACCCCGCACCCCCTCCCCGCAGCCACACCTTACCCCACCCCGCACCCCTACCCCTCGGCCACACCTTACCCCACCCCGCACCCCCACCCCGCATCCACACTTTACCTCTGTACCTTGCGTCCCTTCCTCTGCGCTGTGGTGTTCCTTCACTCTTGTGTCCGGGCACACGTTCCCTCTGTGGGAACCTGACTTGGACTTTGCCCGCTGGGGAGCTGGCCTGAATTTCTCCAGACCATGTTCTTTACTCTTTTTCTGTGCTTTCCCCTGGACTTTATTTCTGTGTCTATCATTGGTTGTTCATTATTTGGCCACTAACTATTACCAAGTGCCATTATGGGTCAGACCCCTGTGAGTGAGACAGAGCCCCTGCCTGCTTACAGCCGAGGCAAGTGACCAGATGAACAGGAGGGTGGTTTCAGATCTGCTGAAGAAAACCAGACAGCCGCATGGTAGGGGCTGGATGGTGAGGCTGAGCTCTGGACAGCCAGCCATGCAGGCTTCTGAAGCACTCTGGGTGCTGAGGAAATAGCAAGGCCAAGAGTGCAGCTGGAGGCCCCTGTGGCTGAAGCAAAGAAGTCAGAAGAGGGGTGGGCTCTGATGACCATAGTGTGCAGCCATGGCAGGGAGTTTGACGTCCTCTTGGATGGTGCAGGCAGAGGAACTGTGTGTGTTGCTTATTGTGATTCTTTTTTGGGGGGAGGTACTAGGAACTGAACCCCAGGGGTGCCTAACCACTGAGCTACATCCCCAGCCCTTTCATTTTTTATTTTGAAACGGGGTCTCATTGCTGCTTAGGGCCTCAGTAAGTTGCTGAGGCTGGCCTTGAATTTGTGATCCTCCTGCCTCAGCCTCCCGCATCGCTGGGATCACGTGTGTGTGCCACCAGGTCCAGCCCACATGCACTGCTTTATGTCTCACACATCAAGCATTTCACGTGGTCAGTGGCTCATCTGCATATGGCTCCGTTAGACTGGGAGTTACATGAGGGCAGTTATTCTCTGTGCATCCCCAGGACCTATTCTGGAGGACTATTATTTAAAATCTGGGGATGTAAGGAATGAACAATCTGTGTTTTCTTTTGATTTATTCTGTGTAGAGTCATTAACATCCATTTAAATGCCATTTTCTGTTCTAATAAAATCTGATCATTCTGGTGGTAGGACACTCTGAATAAGGAAATGTCACAAACATTTTCAAAACCATAGAGTATCATTATATTCTGGATGTTCTTTTTTAGTCTTTTGAAACAGACCACAAAAATGTTAAGTAGAATCTCAACCAGAAAAGAATGAAAGGCCATGACATTTAAAAAATGAAAACTCTAAGTAGCAGAGTAAAACCTTGTGATGAGATGAATACACAGAGAACAGACACGGTGACTTTTGCTCTCAAAAGTAGGCAGGCTGAAGTTTTCCTCCTCTTGGGCGTTGGGGAGCAGTGGGGAGCAGGGGCAGGTAGAAGGCAGTCACCTCCTGGTAACTGGGGCTTTCCTTAGTTCAATGAAGTTACATGTGGTTTAAATTCCACTGTCTTTACTCTAGGGCCTTTGAAAACGTTGACCCTCTGAGAGTCTTTATTCACTGCACCTTTTATTTTATGTGATTGCCTTTTTCAGACCTAATGAGTGTTAGGGTGGGCTTTTACTACAGATAGTCGTTTTCCATTACAATTTTCAATTTCCAGCTTACAGGTATTCTCTATTAAGTCCTGAGGTGTTTTTTTTTTTTTTTCCCCTCTTTCCCTGAATCTGTTGGCAACCCTAGTTTATACCTGTTTTCCATTAAATAAAGTTGTATTTTACAGTCTCGTGGTGAAGTCACTAACAACCCAGTAGACATGCTCTAATGCAAACAGCCCCTGCAGTTACAGGGATCTTCTCCGATCACTGTTTTCCCTACTTTCGCTCAAAAGTCACTCCGCAGGTAATAGAGGGCTGTCAAATGTAGAACGCCAAGTACATTGGACTTTTTTTTTTCCGGTGTCAGGGATAGAACCCAGGCCTTCACGCATGCTAGGCGAGCGCTCTACCACTGAGCTACATCCCCAACCTGTTTGGACTTTTTAAAAGATGAAAATATTTTTCTCTCCAGAGACTTCAGCAACACAGAAACGCTGTGCAGTGAACAAAAATATTATTGCGAAACCTGTTGCAGCAAACAGGAGGCCCAGAAAAGGTACGTAAAGGGTCTAGCTCCGAGGCAGTGTCCCGACGTGGGAGGGACCGACTGGGGCGGGGCGGCGCACAGCTCAGGTTTTGAATCTCGGCTTCAGCTTTGTGGAGCTATTCTGTTGCCTTCCTCACCAGGTGGCGTGCACAGGAGCGCTGGCTTGGAGAGCTGAATGTCCTGTTGTTTACTCTTTCATTCAGTCACTCGTTTAACCAGTATTGAGCGCCACCATGTGCCAGATACTAGACTGGGTACACAAGTGGGGATCAAATATAATCCCTGTCCCCATAGGATTAAAGATAAATGGTATGATGTATTTAGCACAATACATAGCATAGTGGGACACCCAGTATTATTATTGTTAGTATTACTGAGACATTGGGACTTCTTATTTACAGGGATTTAAAAAAAAAAAAAACAACAACCATCATTTAATAAGAAGTCGTGAGGGAATCAAGAACACATCAGTTACAGAGATAGGTGGTAAGAAAATCATTGTGTTCCTATGGAATATTACTCAGCCATAAAGAAGAATAAAACTATGGCATTTGCTGATAAATGGGTGGAGTTGGAGAATATCATGCTAAGTGAAATAAGCCAAGCCCAAAAAAACCAAAAGCCAAATGTTTTCTCTGATCAGTGGATGCTGATACATAAGGGGGTGGTGGTGGTGTTATGGGGGGATAAGAAAAGAATGGAGGAAGTATAGATGGTGTAGAGGAAAATGGGATGGGAGGGGGTGGGGAAAGGAAAGATAGTAGGCTGAGACAGACAGTATTACCCTATGTATATATAAGATTATATGAATTGTGCAAATCTACATTGTGAAAAAAAATATTTCCTGCTGTACAATTATATCAAAATGGGTTCTACTGTCCTGTATAATTAAAAAGAACCAATTAAAAATTATTGTGTTCCTAATTAATATAGAACCTAGAGTTCCCATCTTTTTGCTAGCACCTGCCAGTTGCAGTTTCTGGACACTCTGTGATAACCAGTTGTTCCTCATTATCTGCCCCCAGAAGCCAGAATGCTCAACGTTTTAGTCATTCCATGAAGCTTTACTGAAAGTTAAAGTTATTATTAGTAGTAGTAGTACTAGTGTGCTGGGGATCAATCCAGGTCTGGCACATGCTAGGCAGGTGCTCTATCACTGAGCTACACCCCAGCCTGCGAGTTAAGTGTTTCTTCCTGGTGGTTTTGGAGTTTCCGAGGTAACTCACAGATGCTCAATACTTCTTCTTTTTTTTTTTTTAATATATGTATATTTATTTTTTGGTGGACACAATACCTTTATTTTATTTTTATGCAGTGCTGAGGATCGAACCCAGGGCCTCACGCGTGCTAGGCAAGCGCTCTGCCCCTGAGCCACAACCCCAGTCCCAATGCTCAATACTTCTGTTTAAAATTGTTGGGGGTCTGGGTCAGGATTGAAATAATTTGTCAGTCTCCGCAGCCATTCACCCCAGACATGAGCATCTTTCCTCATTGCATCAAAACTTGCAAAAGGTCAGTCAGTGTCATGGGCAGTGGAGGTGTAGGTAGATCTCTGTTAGTGGACAGGGAACTTGTCTCTGCTTCCCATCTTCTCAGTCTTCTAAGGCAGAAGGCATGAAGGAGATTGCTATTCAGCCCTGCAGGTTTTTTGTTTTTTGTTTTTTGATTTTTTTCCCTGTACCAGTAATTGAACCCAGGGGCACTTTACCACTGAGCTACATCCCTTAGCCCTTTTTATTTACTTTTTTTATTTTGAGACTGGCTCTCACTAAGTTGCTGAAGGCCTCACTAAGTTGCTGAGGCTGGCCTGGAACTTGCAATCTGAGTTCCTGGGCAGCCCTGGAGTGTTGATGTATTAAATTGTCATATGTTCCTATAAAAGAAGGGGTTCCCCATAATTTTTTTTTTCTACTGATGTTTTTATTTTGCTTATTTTTATGAACAGGTTTTACCTTAAACAAGTCCTCAATTAGACTCAGTTTCTTCTTTTCAAACAATATGCATTGAAAGTGTGCACAGCTGACACTGCTGACCCAGATTCAGCACACTCATGACATGGGGACCTGGAAGGTAACCAAGCCCCTCCCTTCCAGCACTGCTGTCTGTTCAGCAGTTACTGCTGTGACCGTTGGGGAACACTAACGATCATCCCATGAAAAAAGGCTTTCTGTGTATATGTGGGTTTGGGACATGCTGCTTCAAACCAACCAGAACAGTTCCTTTACTACAGAATTTCTCAAAACTTGAGTGTGCTAATGCACATGGAGGACTTCACAATCGGAAGTGACCTTGTCCAAACATGGCCATAAGAAATCCACATCTGCTAATGTCTCTAGGGTTCTCTTGAGCCCAGTTTAGGAAATAGACCCCTGAGGCTACCCCTGCATTACAAGTGAGGAAACTGAGAACCACACTGGGGATGGACTTACCCAAGATGACGAACATAAGCCTGGTCCCTTCATGCCCTAACCCCAGAAGCATCCTCTGCAGTTTCTCAGAACCTGGAGTTGATCTACAGCCTCCCTTCTTGTCCTCTTCCCAACTTCCTTTTCTCAAAAGCTCTCAGCTGTCCTGTCCATACCTCAGGGGGAGATTGTCCAAATATATTACACTCTGGGAGGCAGGGGACAGTGACGGAGTAATTGCATATTGTGTTTTTATTAGTGCCCAAATTCAGAAGCATCTACTTCAACCAAACAAGGTACTGCTGTGAAGGAAGTATCTACTGTTGTGACATTGCTCCAGTTAGCCAAGGTTTATCATGAGTCAGTCTCCATAAGCTGGATGCTTTTCTTCCTGTGAATTATTTGGTTATTTGCCAATTTAAAGTTTGCTATGGGCCACAGCCTTACGTTTGTATGGGCCACAGCCTATTCTCGTTCCCTAACAGTTATTGGGTACAACTGATTTTCTCTTTCTTAGGATGAGGGTAAAAAAGCTGCCCATGATTTTGGCTTTGCACCTAAAGCGATTCAAGTACATGGAACAGCTCCACAGGTACACCAAGCTGTCTTACCGGGTGGTCTTCCCTCTGGAACTCCGGCTCTTTAACACCTCCAGCGATGCTGTGAACCTGGACCGCATGTATGACCTGGTGGCCGTGGTCGTTCACTGTGGCAGGTAAAGGTGGGCTGGGAAGCACGTGCACATGATAAACATAGGGGTTCTTTGTCAAAATAGATCCAACTACCTCATGCTGGGATATAGTGCTCAGAACTTTTGGGAATGTCATCCATATTCTCATTGATAAAGAAAAAATAGAAGTTTGTGTCATTTAACAGTGGGGATGTATTCTGAGAAATGGTTCCTGGTTGGGTGAACATTATAGAGTATATTCCTACAACTAAGAATATGGCATTGCTTTACATTGCTATGGGCAATGTAACCTTATGGGACCATTGTTGCATGTGTGGTCTGTCACTGACTGACATATCCCATGGTACCTGACTATGTAAACATACCTATAGATACACATAAATAACATCACAATAATGACAATCCAGTTGTTCTATAATAAAGGACATGATTTAATAAATCTTCATTGGATAGCAGTGATGCTTATGATAAATTTAAAATAACATGGAAAATAAAGTTTATGCTATGAGTATAATTTTTTAAAAAGCCATCTATTACATGATCTCAAAAGTACCTTAAGATACAAGAATAAAGACTGGAAGCAAGAGATCAGATTTAATAATTTTGTGGCATTTGGAGTGATTAAAAATCTGTTCTTAGCTGGGTGCAGTGTTGTATGCCTATAATCCCAGTGGCTTGGGAGTCTGAGGGAGGATGATCATGAGTTCAAAGCCAGCCTCAGCAAAAGTGAGGCACTAAGTAACTCCGTGAGACCCTGTCTCTATATAAAAATACAAAAAAAGGGCTGGGAATGTGACTCAGTGATTGAGTGCCCCTGAGTTCAATCCCCAGTACAAAAAAAAACCAAAAATGTATTCTTAAAAATGTTCTTTAGGCAATTTTAAGTCTTTCCCCCGCATTCTACAATAAGCATACAATCAGAAAAGAGAGAGAAATCTTACAGAAATGGAGAAGTGTATTGATGAAGGTCTTCTGGGCAAATAGTTTTTATTCTATAATTTGGTATAAGCAGGGAAAAGTATATTGAGAATTCAGCTGTTTGCCATCCCTTTATTTTGGGGAGCCTCATAGAGCCAGTCTTCTCTCCATCTGCCTAGATGGTATGTCTCGAGCAAACCATTTCTAAGAGGAGACCTGCCGTGTGGAGAACGGGCTGGTTCATCTTTCACTCTGCTAGGATGAGTGGGCTCAGAAAATGTAGCTTCACATCTGATGCACCCTGTGCTTTTTCCGAGCATATTAACTCAAGTCCCTGTGTATTTTCTTCTGTCTCTGTAAATTATATTTATGGACAGTTATGAACCAGCTTTGTGTTCTCCTGAATAATAGTGCTAGCAGCTATTCTTTAAAAGAATAGAGGGTTTCAGTCACTGAACATTAGGGAGAGTCTTGGGAGGGATGGACCCGGGTAGGGGTGAGCATTGTGGTGAGGACAGTGTGGACCTGCAAGTTGTGCCAGGGAGGCTGTGGAAACAAGCGCTCAGATGTGCAGGGTGCGTGAGCACCTCCAGTTTGGATCTCTGTGGGTGCCCAGTGCTGATCCCTGGGAGCACTGGTCAGAGCAAGGCAGAGGCCCATTTGAGGGCCTAGGGGACCTGTGGGAGGTTGGGTTCTGGAAGCATTCCTTTCTTTAATGGGGTTACAAAGGACCAAGCAGTCCTGGCAGCAAGGGGAGTTGGTGCCAAGTCACACATGCTACCCACTAGGATGCTTTAAACTCCTCCCCTGTTGGCAGGCTCCTTCCCAGGCTGGCCCCAGCCTGCGAAGTGGGTAACTTCTTGATGGTTGAGCTATTGCTGTCTGGGTTCCATGTCAGGATCTGAGAAGCCTGCCCTCATGAAGCATAGGGTCTAGGGGGGAAAACAGATCATGAGAAAGTAAGCCCACACCACTCAAAGCAAACCTCTGCCAGGTAATTTGTGGTTTTGATTAGTGCAGTGAGGAATAAGGGGGGAGATGAGGTCGAGTCATGTGAGATGCCTCTTCAGGTAGGGTCTTAGGATGTAGCATTCAAGCATAGCCAAGGACAGAATGGGCCAAGAATACAAATGGGAGGGAGTCACTTCAGGCAGAGGTCAGCGAGGGCAAAGGCCCAAATGGGAGGACAGGAGTCCAGTGGGCTGGAGCTCAGAGGGAGAGGGACAGAACAGAACTGTTGGCAGCAATTTTGTGTCTAAAAGGGTGGAGGGATTCAGCTTTTCAATTTCAGGGGCACATTAAAAACAGCTCTAGATTTAGAATGAAAATCCCCTTATGATGCAAATCTCTTGTAACAACACAGTAGCAGTTGTTCTTTCTACTCCTTCCATAGTGCACACTATCAACTTTTCTATCTTAGCACTTGTGATCATGTATTACAGTTCATCAGCATCTTTCTAAGACTTAACTCAGACCATCCTGCTCCTCAGAAGTGTCAAGCATCTTCCCGACTCACTCAGCCCTGAGTCTGAACTCTTAGCCATGATGCCCCATGCATTCTGCACTGCTGCCCCTCTGCTGCTCACTGGTTGTCTCTGTCCTGGGCCTCACTTGCCTCCAGCTGCTGTGGTCCCCAAGCTCTTCCTGAACACGCCAAGGCTATCCCTGCCCTGGGCCTTTGCACTTGATATCTCCCAGTCTTGAAGCTGCCTGCATGTAGTCACATGACCCCCTCCCTTTTTCCTTCAAGGAAATTTGCTTCGGCTCAAATCTCACATTATCAGAGAGACCTCCATCACTACTTTTTATCAAGGAATGCTTGCCCTCAGTCCTCACTGGCTGGTCACCCCTGACTCCTCCTCAGTGCACTGATCACCATTTGACAAGCATTAACTGCTGTTTGTTGCCTGTCCACCCCACACCCAGTGCCTCAGTCCCTTCAGGGCTGCTCTAACCGAGCATCACAGTTTATGTAGAAGTTTATTTCTCTCATGGCTCTGGAGGCTGGGAAGTCCAAGGCCCAGGGGCTGTACCTGGTGGGGGCCTTCTTGCCACCCTGACATGGTGGAAGGCATCACATAGAGAGGAGTGCAGGAGGGGAGAAGGGCCTGATGTCGTTTTCATAGCAAACTGCTCTTGCAATAGCACGAAGTTACCTCCCACCTCTCAACAATTGTTGCATTGGAGGTTACGTTTCGAAGAGGAACTTTAGGAGACACGTTCAAACCATAGCACCCAGTCCCAAGAACTTGGTGTTGCTCGCTGACAGCCAGAACAGGGCCTGGCGCACAGCAGATAGACAGGAACTCTGTTAATGCTTGTGGATCCGAAAGCCTGTTCCCCACCGCACTCCAAGTCCTTAGAGCATATTCCCTTTGTACAGTTTGTATTGCCCTCCCAGGTGCTCCTCCATGAATTGTGGATCTAGACAAAGCAATACTTTTTTCTTTTCTTTTTTTTTGGAACCGGGGATTGAACTCAGGGGCACTTGACCACTGAGCCTCATCCCCAGCCCTATTTTGTATTTTATTTAGAGACAGGGTCTCACTGAGTTGCTTAAGTGCCTTGCCCATGCTAAGGCTGGCTTTGAACCCGCGATCCTTCTGCCTCAGCCTCCCTAGCTGCTGGAATTACAGGCATGCGCCACCACGCCTGGCTAAAGCAATACTTTTTTTATTATTATTATTATTATTATTATTATTATTATTATTATTATTATTATTATTATTATTATTTAAGGAGGAATCTGACTATGTTGCCCAGGCTGACTTCAACTGCTGGGCTCAAGCAGTCCTCTTGCCTCAGCCTCCTGCTTGACTGGGCCTGTAGGTGCCTGCCACTGAGCCTGTCTGTACCAAGTTCTTTATCCTGATGACCTTAGTTTTTTTGTTTTTTTGTTTTTTTACTAGTGAGACACTACTCATAAAGAGGAAAATAGAGTTTTATGAAGAAGTAAAGGTTTAGCTGTTGACTTTCTTTTTTTTTTTTTTTTTTTTTTTTTTGAACACAAATGGGGTATAGCTATTGTTTCACTGGTTGTACACAAAGTAGAGTCACACCATCTGTGCGTTCATGCATTTACACAGGGCAATGGTATCTGTCACACACTCTGTTATTAATTTTACCCCCCACCCGCCCCCACCCCTCCCTTCCCTCTATGCTAGCTATCTTTCCTCCATTCTTGCCATCTTTCCCCCCCATATTATGCATCATCATTCATTTATCAGAGAGACCATTCGGCTTTTGGATTTTTGGGATTGGCTGATCTCACTTAGCATAACAGTTTCCAACATCATCCATTTACCTACAAATGTCATAATTTTATTCTTCTTTATGGCTGAGTAATATTCCATTGTGTATATATACCACAGTTTCTTTATCCATTCATCTACTGAAGGGCATCTAGGTTGATTCCATAATCTAGCTATTGTGAATTGAGTAGCTATGAACATTGATGTGGCTGCATCACTGAGGCAATCTGATTTTAAGTCCTTTGGTTATAAGCCAAGGAGTGGGATAGCAGGGTCAAATGGTGGATCCATTCCAAGTTTTCTAAGGAATCTCCACACTGCTTTCCAGAGTGGCTGCACCAACTTGCACTCCCACCAGCAATGTATGAGTGTACCCTTTTCCCCACATCCTCGCCAACACCTGTTGTTGCCTGTGTTCTTGATAAAAGACATTCTAATTGGGGTAAGATGAAATCGTAAGGTGGTTTTGATTTGCATTTCTCTTATAACGAGTGATGTTGAACATTTTTTCATAAATCTGCTGATTGCTTGTAGATCTTCCTCTGTAAAGTGTCTGTTCATTTCCTTGGCCCATTTATTGATTGGGTTATTGGTGTTCGTGGTGTAAAGATTTTTGAGTACTTGGTAGATTCTGGAGATTAGTGCTCTGTCCGAAGTGTGTGTGGCAAAGATTTTCTCCCACTCTGAAGGCTCTCTCTTCACATTGCTGATTGTTTCCTTTGCTGAGAAGAAGCTTTTTAGTTTGACTCTATCCCAATCATTTATTCGTGCTTTTATTTCTTGCGCTTTGGGAGTCATGTTAAGGAAATCTGGTCCTAGGCCAACATGATGAAGATTTGGACCTATTTTCTCTTCTATTAGGTGCAGAGTCTCTGGTCTGATTTCTAGGTCCTTGATCCACTTTGAGTTGAGTTTTGTACAGGGTGAGAGATATGGGTTTAGTTTCATTTTGCTGCATATGGATTTCCAGTTTTCCCAGCACCATTTGTTGAAGAGGCTGTCTTTTCTCCATTGCATGTTTTTGCCTCCTTTGTCAAGTATGAGATACCTGTACTTATTTGGGTTTGTCTCTGTGTCCTCTATTCTGTACCATTGATCTACCTGCCTATTTTGGTACCAATACCATGCTGTTTTTGTCACTATTGCTCTGTAGTATAGTTGGAGGTCTGGTATTGTGAAACCCCCTGCTTCGCTCTTCTTGCTAAGGATTGCTTTAGCAATTCTGGGTCTCTTATTCCTCCATATGAATTTCATGATTGCTTGCTCTATTTCTATGAGGTCCATCATTGGGATTTTAATTGGAATTGCATTGAATCTGTATAGCATTTTTGGAAGTATGGCCATTTTGACAATATTAATTCTGCCTATCCAAGAACATGGAAGATCTTTCCATCTTCTCAGATGCTCTTTAACTTCTTTCTTTAGTGTTCTGTAGTTCTCAGTGTAGAGGTCTTTCACATCTTTTGTTAGATTGATTCCCAAGTATTTTATTTTTTTTGAGGTTAATGTGAATGGGGTAGTTTTCCTAATTTCTCTCTCAGAGGATGCATCACTTACGAATAAAAATGCATTAGATTTATGAGCATTAATTTTATATCCTGCTACTTTACTGAATTCATTAATGAGTTTATCTGGTGACTTTCTTTTGTCTGTTCTTTTCCAGTGGTCCTAACCGTGGGCATTATATTACTATTGTGAAAAGTCATGGCTTCTGGCTTTTGTTTGATGACGACATTGTAGAGGTTGGTATGCGGATTATTCTTCAGTAGGCAAGGGGTACAGATGGGACGTGAGGGGGTGTGCATGTGTGGATACTTTCTAAAATAGGCCCATTTTCCCATTATTTGTTTTGAAAACTTGAATTTCTCTCAAAACTAACATATACTGATCCTTGTTCTCCATGGAAAGGGAGGACGATGTGGACGGTGCACTTGCTGCTATTGCGTCCTTGTTACCTGGTGCCACAGACATAGCATCCCTCTATCTCTGTGTCACCATAAGTTACAAGGACATAACTTCTTGTTCCTACCACATCTAAACTCCTCTCAGGTACAGGGCAAGGATTAGACTTCAGAGTTCTATTGAAATTCTTTTTAAGTAAAAAATGTCTCTTGTTTTGATTATTGTTTAAAATGTGTGTGATTCTTTTAGTCTGTTGGATCTGGAAGTCTGTATTACAGCAAAGCATTTCTTATACTGATTTTGCTGAAAGGAATACTAGCTGGAGTGAACTCTACACTTAATGACCTGGTCTCTTTTAACCCACTAGGGTAACTGTTTGAGTACAGTTATACTAAAAGAAATTGACTCTGGTGGTCTGATGAATTAAAGTTATTCCCAGACCCTCCATTTCTGAAAGACAGAATTGCTGGCTTCTTCAAAGGGTGTTCATGTCTATTTGCTGATGAATTAATAGGTGACTTTCTTCCCTGGTGACTTGCAATTTATGAATATATCCTTCTGTCGAGTCTCTGGAATTATCCATTGACTATCAAAAGTTCCAGATTGTTTTAGAAGTTCAGCAGCTTAGTAGGGCCCTGAGCAACTTAGAGAGACCCTGTCTCAAAACTGAAAAAAGGATTGGGGCTGTGGCTGAGTGGTTAAGCAACCTTGGGTTCAATCCCTGGTACAAAAAAAAAAAAAAAAAAAGTACCAAATTGTGATTTATAACAATTAGTGTTTCTTACATTTTATTATATATTCCATTAGTATGTCTTTCCCCAGAAATCATAGTAAATAATTGCATTGTTTTATTTTTCTTTTGTTGCAGAAAATAGATGCTCAAGCTATTGAAGAATTCTATGGCCTGACGTCAGATATATCAAAAAATTCAGAATCTGGATATATTTTATTCTATCAGTCAAGAGAATAAACTTAAAGAACTGTGGGACTGATTCAAGCAGGGGAAACTGTTCGAAGCACTATTACCCATTCCCCCTGCAGACTTCCTCCTTCCCCAGCGGCCCACTAACGTCACCACTCAGTGATCTGGCTGTGTTAAACTCTCTCCCTTTGGTTTTTTTACATGCAGCACTACTCTTGGTTTTATTTTGGTCTGAGGTAGAGTTAACTGCAGTCAGATTGTAGTAAGATTTATATGAATAACAGTTGCTAATTTTAGGATTCGGGTGAGTGCTGTGCCACTCAGCTATGTCTGCTGAGTTACCGTGGCATTTCCTATGGATGCCACAGTCTATTTTCAGTGTTTGCTAAACTTCCTAAATGGCTTCTGGGGTCTTCTTCTAATGCATTCCTTTAACTTGTCCCTGGAAGCATTGCAACTACCCCTTTCTAGCTTACCTGCCTCTTTTCTGACAGAAGGACAGAAGAATTGGGTAGATGTTCACATTTTAGGGCTGCAACTATAGCTTTAAGTTTGTACAAGTGGAATTGTTTAAATGTTTGAAAGTGAGTAACCTCGATACTAAAAATCATCCTGCACGTGGCACGGGGTGACGAGGAGCTGTTCGTGGTGGCTAGTGTCTGCACCAGACTGTGCTTACCTAGCTGTCAGAATTCCAGGGGCTAAGCAGTTACAGAGCTCAGGGCAGGCAAAGCCAAGAGGAAGAAGTTTTTGTGGACAGTGAAAAGTTGCTTTTCTTATCTTTCTACCAAAACCAAGTTTCAGGAAAATAACTTGATGCTGTTAATTTTTAGTGACACGTTTTTTTTCTAAGGTCCTATGAGTTGTATTTATCCTGTATCTGGCACCGCTCAGTTTTTCAAGCTATCTTTCCCGTCCTGCTGGTGTTTCACAGTCTGTGGTCTCAAGGCTGAGACACCATGTCGACTGCCTCTGGCACATCTCTCCTTAGCCAGCCGGCCAGTCAGCACCAACGTCCTTCCATATCTGGAGTAACAAAAGCACTGCACCTTCACAACCATCAGCCACACTGTACAGCTAAATTTTTAAAAAACATATTTTGTCTGTTTACTGAGGCACTGGCAAGTCCCAGGGCAGAAACAGAGAACCCTCCCCGGAGGGAGTGCTGCAGTTAGCTGGGGTATGAGGTGGTCCATGGACGTGTTAGCGGGCAGGTGGAGGAATGGACAAGATGGTGGCTGTTTCTCTGGCTCAGACTCCTAGAATGCTTGACAAGACAGATATTTTTGGAAGAACCTCATCTCACTATAGTTA
This sequence comes from Glaucomys volans, assembly GCA_020662805.1. Taxonomy (NCBI): domain Eukaryota; kingdom Metazoa; phylum Chordata; class Mammalia; order Rodentia; family Sciuridae; genus Glaucomys; species Glaucomys volans. Next base: position 133,103 of record JAJEJO010002310.1, on the reverse strand, counting down.
CTTTTACTTTTTTCACTTGTTATGTATTTATTAGAGCATTTGAGTATGGGGACCTTTTATTAAAAGGGTCAATTTGGTGTTTTGCTGTCGAACTGGTTTCTGGTTTCCTACAAATCCAAGTCAGCCACCATGGCTTCCTTTGGGAAGTCAGTTGACTTCCATACACTTTAATATACTGTGAACATGTTATTTTGTTACCTAATCCATCAGAGAACAAACATGCAAACTCTTGGCATAATGTGAACTAAAACAAATTGAAAATGTTAGTGGCCATTTTGCAACAATGAAAAGGATAGCACTTTATCTAGATGAAAACTGGATTTCTTATTTTTGAAATACCTTGAACTGTTTGTTGCTCAGAACTGAAGCATGCCAACACTTCATTTGTTCATGCTTGAAGTGAAATGTTTTACTCTCACTGGAGAAGACAAAACAGGGTGATCTTCATGTTATTGTTTTATACAAGTGATAAAAATGTACCTTGCCTTGATTAGAGGCAAATTCATGTTTATAAATATTTTGTCTTTTCTTTTCCTCCATGAAACATATGCAGTGATCACTTACCTGGGAGGTGAGTCTTGATTCTTTAAGAAGAGGCTCTTTCCAATTGAAGGTGATTGATGTAGGGAAAAGTTTGTACTAGATAGTCCGTATACTTGACTGCAAGTTACAAAGTTTTAAGAAAATGATGGTTGATCTCTAATATATTTGGAAGTGATTCATAAAAAAAAAACTATTAAAATTACCTTTGAAACAACTCTTGAAGCCAATTTATTAGACAAAAATGTTTCAATTGGAATTCTATAGGAGTAATAAGCAGTAAGTCATAGGTTCAGTACATTTTTCACTCTTTTCAAAAATGTCTAAAGAATTTTTCCCGGTGATTTAATTGGAGTGATGGCTTTGGATAGACAAAGTGAGTTACAGTTCAGTGTTCATAAGTACATGTTGGGAATTAAAGTATGGAAACTATTGCCCAGACATTCAGATGGTTGTGTGCTGCAGAAAAGGGGATCGGAAGGAGACAAAACACACTATCGACACTCCATCAGCCTCTTAAAATTTAGAGCTTTCTGGTCATTTCTTACCTCTTCCTTTTCAATCAACAAAATGAAAAACTAGGCAGCTACATCCCCCCGCCCTCAATCATTTCTCTGTATGTAAAGACAATAGCATGCAAACACTTGTAATTTTTTATCCCCTCCTTCCAGGCGTAATGCAGAGGATGGTGTGGGATGCGTGAGACCATTCCAAGGTCATGGTGATAGCACAAAGGCTCAGCAATATTCCCTCCATGGCCAGGTTTTCGTGTGTCCTCTTTGAGCTGGATGAGGAGGCCTGCTGCACCTCCCTAGCTGCTGGGTGTCTAAACATAAGTTACAGTGTTTTACACTTTAAAAAAAATAAAAAGAACTATTTGCTCTATTGGTTACTTGCTAGTTTAGTGCGTAGATTATGGTACAGTATGCTAAAGTCTTTTTTTTTTTTAAAGCAAATTTTGGTAAAATGCTGACATCCAATCCTATTCTGCTGCTGCATCTTCCATTCCAAGGCACCACGAAGGGGACTGGTGTGAAGCTCAAGGAACAGCGTGATCAGGCTGTTGGCTGAATCGGAAGCCAGTCATTTGGTTTTGTGGCCTGGTATATTTTGCATTCAAGCTGAAGTGGAAAAAAAATGACAGAAATGGTCCTATGCATTTATTTTCATGAATACCCTTAGTCTCACGGACAGCCTAACAGAGAACTGCGTTCTAACTGGCACTTAGGACTTATTTTAGATATTGGAGTGTAGCTTTATTACAGATGGATTTTATCTTTAAACATTGCATTTTGATCAACTTTGTACGTTCACGTGTATTAAAATACTGTGCACTAAATGTTTTGCCCTCTTTTGCTATTATATGGTCAAGGCATTTATCAGCACTGTTGTGATTAACTCATGTAAACGGCATGAGTCCGAGAAAACTATTTCCTATTTTTCTGCCTAATTAAATTTTCTGTTTTCTAGTATTACATTAATTTATTTTTGGCTCCCATTTCTGTATAACCAAAATAGTTACTGTATTTGTGTGACATTCACTTGATTTTGTTGCTTAAAAAGAAAAGAAAGACTTGTAATTTTTGTTTAAAATAATCTTTACCTTTTTTTAATGTAACCAATTTAAGCACTTTAAGCAATAATGTCAATCTCGTGAAATTTCAATCATTTTAACACCCTGCCTCTAAAACTGTTTGCAAAAGAATAAATAAATTAATTAAATAGGAAATTCTCTTCCTAGAGAATTGCATCCGGGTGCTGTCACACACGTGGACCTGAAGTCCCTCTTACCAGATGTGAGTCAGTGGCAGGTCTTGGGTCCAGAGAATTGTTGGAAACTTAATTTTCAAATAGTAGAAACGTAAAGAAGATTCTGGTCACTGTAATATATAAAGGTGGTGCTACTATCAAGGTTGAGAAAAATCAACATTCTAGAAATAATGCACCATGTTTTGAGTAAGAAAGATCAGAATTAATCTAGAACCTGACAACTGGGAAACAGCACATTGAGAAAAGTCAGTGAATAGAATTTAGGGGTAGTTAATTAGACATCACAACGGATTCTTTGGGATTTTCCATTATGAAATGAAAGATCCATTCCTGAAATAAGAAAGTAGCTTCAGCTCTGGGGCTCTGTCAACCTCTGGTTTCTAGGCAGGAGTAGGGTCTGGCCCTGGCCCTGGGCTGCTTGGTCTGTGAACTGTGGGGATCCCCAGCTGGATGCACACCACTGCCCACCCAGAAGGCAGCACGTGCAGGTCCCTGCCAGGTGGCCTCAGAGTGAAGCCTACAGTTACCACACGGAGGGCTGCTTTTCCCAGGGGTGCATGCATGGACTGGGGGTTGTTATCTGGATACCTTCCTGGGCCCAATTATGGAAGTACAACACCACAGGCCAAGAGCAGGGACTATAGTATTAAGTGGTGGGTTTCCTGGTTCCTGTCCTCCTATTTTGGGGTGACCCAGTTGAACTTGCCTGATCAGGAACAGATGCCTCGGAGAGTCTGCCAGGAAGGCCAAAGGAAAAGACCCTGGGAATGTGCTTTTTTAGGCCTCATTTTCTCCACCTGTCAAATGGCATTTATAGAATAGGCCTGTCACTCTGAAGCCACCAAGGTAAAAGTGGTGCTGTTACACAGAGCGAGTCTCTTCCTTTTTTCCTTAGGACCCCACTTTGTTCCCCACCTGCTTTTTGTGCTGTGCTAGCCTGCCTTCTAGCTCCTTATATTGATAACTCAATTTTTAAAACAATAATAAATCCATTAGGTTGTAACAAGGGACTTGAGTGCATTGCTTCTTAATTCAGATGATAAAGGAACCAGTATGTTGAAGATCCTAACTGTGGATTTTTTGAATCAGATATGTACTTTCTAACAAATTGATTACTACCAAATAATTAGAACCTATCCAGACTTCCAAAATAAACCAGGACCTGAGCATCTTGAAGCTACGTGACTGGGGATTTTACTGGCTCACCCACCTGTGTTTGTACCCATCTGATTTAAGGTGCTCTGAACCAAACATGAGGACCTTACAAATAAATGAAAGATAACTTCTTTGTGGTATTAGAGACCAGAGTCAGAAATGACATTGGATTTTGTTAAAAAAGGATTTCTAATTTTGTGTCCTTTTCCCATGTGATTATAATAAAGTAGTGACGACTTTGGGATGTCATTCACATCCAAGTAATAAATCACAGGTATGTCTTGCACCTTTTCCTCTCTTGACAGTGAGCATATAGGCAGTGTGGAAGATGGCGTGGAATTCCTCAGAAGATCTTCATGAGGATGGAGGTTGGCAAATGTAGGTTGCAGTCCTGTTTTTTCCTCACCTCTTCATGCATGATGGGGCTTGTGGATGAAAACTAAGACTTGGATCTGACCTGGCTGGAAGCAAAATAATTTGATGGTTGAAGTCACCATTTCAATATATGTAACCAAGTCCTCCTGTGAGCCAACTCAACCGTATTCATATTTCCGAGTCTTTCTTAATGGATCTTGCCAGAGAGAACTTTGTGTGCTGAGAACAACTAAAAATAAACAAGAAAAATTTCAGAGTGCATTTTGATACCTCGCTGCACATGAGGTCTCTGCACTTCAGGGTTCATCTCCAGGGTGAGAATTGTTGTCTTTCCAATCCGAGGAGATTAGAAAGATTTTTATTGTTTTGTTTTGTTTTTCATGAGTTAGGAAACCTATGTGACAAAAAGACTCTATTGGCCTTTCCCTCTTTCATAGAATAAATTGTTTGAAATGCCTTAAAAAGAAACTGCTTCTGCATATTTTTCTGTCTGCTGCCCCAAAGCTCAGAGAACAGCACAGCTGTAATTGGCAGCCCAGGTATGTCTTCTGTGCCAACTTGGACATGGGAGGCTATGTGGAAGTAGAGGTGAAAGCTATAAATTCCAGGGTTTTCATTAGTTGACCTAGACTTTAAGTCATATGTCATCTAAAGAATCTAATGGTCTATGAAGTCTGAATTCACTGTAAAACCTGCTCTCGGTTGGGAACCTGGACAGAGTGTAGAAGAAATGGGGGTGTGAATCTCAGGGAGGCAAGCGGAGGAGAATGAGTTCAAGACTTCTTGCTTAGCTTCCAGCCTTGGGTCTTCTTGCAACGGCTGGTCCAGTCTGTGCTTTTGACATTCATGGCTAGGTAGGATCCAGGTCAACCTCATAAGTGCCCCCAACTGATAAGCAACTTACAGATTCTTTTAAAACTTTTTATTTTTTATTTGTTCTACTTAGTTATACATGGCAGTAGAATGCATTTTGACACATGATACATAAATGGAGTATAACTTCTCATTCATCTGGTTATACATGATGTAGAATCACACTGATCATGTAACCATATATGTATATAGGGTGATGATATCCAATTCCTTCTATTGTCCTTCCTACCCCCATTCCCCCTCTTCTTACTTTACTCCCCTCTGTCTAGTCCATTTACTCTCCTCTGTCTAGAGGCATTCTAAAATGCCTCTATTCCCCCCCGCATTGTAAATTAACATACACATATCAGAAAACATTCAGCCTTTGGTTCTTTGGGATTGGTTTATTTCATTTAGCATAATATTCTCCAGTTTTATTCATTTATCCATGAAATACCATAATTTCATTCTTCTTCAAGGCTGAGTAATATTCTACTGTGTATATATACCACAGTTTATCCATTCATCTGTTGAAGGGCTCCTAGGTTGGTTGCATAGTTTAGCTAGTGTGAATTGAGCTGCTATAAACATTCACTGTTTTACTATAGTATCCTGATTTTAAGGTCTTTGTGTATAAACCCAGGAGTGGGATGACTAGATCAAATGGTGATTCCATTCCAGGTTTTCTGAGGAATCTCCATACTGCTTTCCACAGTGGTTGCGCCAATTTGCATTCCCACCAGCAATGTATATGTGAACCTTTTCCCCCACATCCTCACCAACATTGTGGTTGCTTGTATTCTGACTGGAGTGAGATGGAATCTTAGTGTAGTTTTAATTTGCATTTTTCTAATTGCTAGAGATTTTGAACATTTTTTCATATATTTATTTATTGATTGAATATCCTCTTCTGTGAAGTGTCTGGTCAGTTCCTTAGTTCATTTATTGATTGGGTATTTGTTTTTTTAGTGTTAAGCTTTTTGAGTTCTTTATATCCTGGAGATTAATGCTCTATCTGAGGTGCATGTGGTAAAGATTTTTTTCTATTCTGTGGGCTCTCTCTTCATGCTATTGATTGTTTCCTTGGCTATAAAGAAACTTTTTAGTTTTAATCCATCACATTTATTGATTCTTGTTTTTACTTCTTGTGCATAGGGAGTCTTGTTAAGGAAGTCAGTTCCTAAGTCGATGTGGAGATTTCGGCTCAGGGTCTCTGTTCTAGTGCCTAAGTCCTTGATTCACTTTGAGTTGAGTTTTGTGCAGGGTGAGAGATAGGAGTTTAATTTCATTTTGCTGCATATGGATTTCCAGTTTTCCCAGCACCATTTGTTGAAGAGGCTATCTTTTCTCCAAGATATGTTTTGGCACCTTTGTCTAGTATGAGATAATTTATTTATGTGGGTTTGTCTCTGGATCTTCTATTCTGTACAGTTGGTCTATGTATCTGTTTTGGGGACAATACTATGCCTTTTTGTTACTATGGATCTGTAGTATAATTTAAGGTCTGGTTTTGTAATACCTCCTACTTCACTCTTCTTGCTAAGGATTTCTTTGGCTCTTCTGGGTCTCTTATTTTTCCAAATGAATTTCATGATTGCTTTTTCTATTTCTATGAAAAATGTCATTGGGATTTTAATAGGAATTGCATTAAGTATGTGTAAGACTTTTGGAAGTATGGCCATTTTGACAATATTAATTTTGCCTATCTAAGAACATGGAAGATTTTCCATCTTCGAAGGTCTTCTTCAATTTCTTTCTTTAAGATTCTGTAATTTTCATTGTAGAGGTCTTTCACCTCTTTTGCTAGATTGATTCCCAAATATTTTATTTTTTCTTTGAGGCTCTTGTGAATAGGTAAATTTTCCTACTATCTCTTTCATTTGTGTGTAGGAACGTGTTCGATTTATGGATGTTTATTCTATATCCTGCTACTTTGCTGAATTCATTTATTAGTTCTAGAAGTTTTCTGGTAGAACTTTTTGGATCTTCTAAATATAGAATCATGTCATTGACAAATAGTGATAGTTTGAGTTCTTCTTTTCCTATTCGTATCCCTTTAATTTCTTTCTTCTAATTGCTCTGGTTAAAGTTTCAAGGACAATGTTAAATAAAAATGGTGAAAGAGGGCATCCCTGCCTTTTTCCAGTTCTTACAGGGAAGGCTTTCAATTTTTCTCCATTTAGAATGATGTTGGCCTTGAGTTTAGCATAGATAGCCTTTACAATGTTGAAGTATGTTCCTACTATCCCTAGTTTTTCTAGTGTTTTGAGCAGGAAGGGATGCTATATTTTATCAAATGCTTTCTCTGCATCTATTGAAATAATCATGATTCTTAACCTTAAGTCTATTGATGTGATGAGTTACCTTTATTGATTTCCACATGTTGAACCAACCTTGCATCCCTGGGATGATGAACCCCACTTGATTATGGTGCACTCTTTTTAATATGTTTTTTAATGCAATTTGCCAGAATTTTATTGAGAATTTTTGCATCTGTGTTCATCAGGGATATTGGTCTGAGGTTTTCTTTCCTTGATGTGTCTCTGTTCAAACTTTCTAAATTGGTGCATTATAATTATCCAGATTAGTGGGATTCATTGTTACACATGCCTATGTGCATGCAATATAATTTGGCCAGTTTCATTCCCAATTTCCATCGCCTTTCCTTCCCTCCTCCTTCCCCTATTTCCTTTGTCTATTCCACTGGTCTCCCTACCATTTTGTGACCTACTGTTGTTGCTCCACCTTGATCTCTGATAGAATTGTAGACACATTCAGTACAGGTGGACATAATGCTGGGGTAGGATGCTAACAGGTGGCATTTGGTGACGGGCCCTTCTCCCCAGGACTTCAAGGAAGGGAGATTCAGACACAATGGCAAAACAACGGTAAGCATGCAACCTCTACGTATTCAAATCATCCAGAACTCCTGGGGTACCAGACTACCCTGCGTTAGCTGTTTCTGTAACATCTCCCAGGTCTCAAAGGCAGACTGAAGAGAGGTGAGGAAAGGAAAACCAGCCTGAGCCTGAGCCCGCTGCACCTTGGATGTTGTCAGGAGCTGCCTGGTGCTCAGAGTTGGGCCGTGGGTTTTCTTTTTCAACACTCTCACGGACACACCAGCCTCAGGCAAGGTCATGCTGTGACCATGATGAAATGAGACAAAAAAACATGCCCACTTCATAATTTCATTGGCTCATGGGCAAAAACAAGGTCATGGTATAAACCATCAGATGCCAAACATGCCCCTCCTGCCTATCCGAAGTCTGAGAGACTGCTGCTGTTTGACCAATGGCCACCTTAGCTTCACTCTCATCTGGACTAGGTGAATTCAGGAAGATCCCCAAGCAGAATTATCCTCTGGCCTGACAGCCCAATCCTGAGCAAGCCCTGCACCTTGAGCCCTCCCTCCACCCAGCCAGAGCTCCAGTCCTCCAGTTCTAACGCCCTGTCCCTAAGATGCCTCACAGTGAATGATGCGTGGCCTCTGTTGCAGGGGACATCAAACAATCTGTTACTGTAGTTGTGTCCCTGCTGGTCTGGTACCTACAGGATTTGTGCTGGACAGATAGGCTTCTTCCTGGGTAGGAGAGAAAGTGCCTTACACATAAACAAAGGTTTTGTAATTCATGTCCCAATACCCGAAATTGATCTACAGCAATTCCTGCCCAAGGGGTTGGCCATGTTGGTCTGGAAGCCAAGAGAGGCTTCCACCTTCGGTGACGTCTGGACTTCTGTTTTCACTAACCTGTGAAATTAGGTCTGTAATGTGTAGAAGCTGCTGGAAGCACAATAGACAGGTGACCTGGGAGTCCTGGGTGCAGCTTGGTGAGACTGACAGGTTTTGCTTGTTGCCATAGATTCCTGGCACCTCCACACCTACCTGTAGAAACCCTGTGGCTCAGGTGTGTCTGTCTCCAGAGCTCTGGAGTCCATCGAGGTGTTAGGACCCCCATTCGAGGCAGGGTCTGAGCTCTATCCATGCAGAAGGTTCAGTCTGTTTCAGGAATTCTGGTTTGCTCCAACAGGAGGCCCAAGTTCTGCTGGATCTTGTTATGTGTGCCAGAGAACTTTCCAAAATCCTAGGGCTGGGAGTGGAGAGGGGACAGTGAGGGATGGAGAAGGCAGATGGCTGCAGAGGTGACAGGACACTAGTGCAGGGTCTGGTGCCCTCTAGTGGGAATGGCCTAAAAACACCCCGGATTTTTCTCAGAAGAGCTGCTGCACAAATCTTTGCTACCTGCACCAGGATGTATAAAGAACTCTAAAAACACCAGAAAACCCACAGATAACCCAATCAATAAATGGGCAAAGTAACTGAACAGACACTTCTCAAAAAAAAAATGGTCAACAACTATATGACAAAATGTTCAACATCTCTAGCAATTAGAGAAATAAAAATTAAAACTGCACTGAGATTTGATCTCACTCCTGTCAGAATGGAAATTATCAAGAAAACAAGCAACAAAAAATGTTGACAAGGATGTGGGGGAAAAGGTACATTCATACCTTGTTGGTGGGATTGCACATTGGTGCAACAAGTATGGAGAGCAGTGTGGGAGATTCCTCAGAAAACTTGGAATGGAAAAACCATTTGGGCCAGTCATCCCACTCCTAGGTTTATACCCAGAGAACTTTAAATCAACATACTACAGAGATGCAGCCACATCAATGTTTACAACAGCTCAACTCAGAATGGCTAAGCTATGGAACCAAACTAGATGTCCTTCAATAGATGAATGGATAAAGAAGCTATAGTATATATACACAATGAAATATTACTTAGCCATAAAAAAGAATGACTTTATGACTTTTGCTAGTAAATGGATGGATCTGGAGACTATTGTGCTAAGTGAAATAAGCCAATCCCTCAAACTAAAAGTCATATGTACTCTGATATTTGGATGCTAACACACAACAAGAGGGGGTAGAATAGAAGTTCATTGGATTAGACAAAAGGGAATGAAGGGAAGGGAGGGAGTATGGGAATAGGAAAGACAATGGAATGAATCAGACATAACTCTCTTATGTCCATACATGAATACATGACCAGTGTAACTCCACATCATGTGCAACCACAAGAATGGGATCCTAATTAGAATAAGTTATACTCCATGTATGTACTGTATGTCAAAATGCACTCTACTGTCATGTATATCTAAAAAGAACAAAATTTTTCAAAATGGGAAAAAAAGAGCTGTTGTATAAGTCTTGCTTTTCTTTTACTTATATACATTATTCATGTTTTTTTAAGGGGTATGGAGGAGGGAGGAAAGTAAAACTGCAGTTTTAAACTATTTTTCTCTTTTATTAGAGCATCATGGTTATGTACAGTAGTTGAGTTCACCTCAAGAAATTCATACATGCATGGAGTTCAGTTCCACTTCCTGTTCCTCCTCCCCACTTCTCCATTCTCCCTCCTCTACTCTCCTGATCTTCCTTTCCCTTGCCTATTTATTCATTTTTGTTTGGTTCTTTCCATTACGGACAAAGGTGAAATTCCCTGTGGTATGTTTATACGTGCACATAGCATGATTTTTAAAATTCATTCTGCATTTCCTCCCTTTTCCCCTCCCTCCTCTCTCCCTCTCAATCTCCTTCTACTCCACTGATCTTTCCTAGAGTTTTATGATATCTGATCCTGCCCTCCTTCTTTCCTTGAATTTGCTCTAGCTTCTACATATGAGAGAAGGCTTTTGACCCTTGAGTCTCTGAATCTGGCTTATTTCACTTAGGATGGCGTTCTCCATTTCCGTCCCTTTACCTACAAATGCCATCATTTCATTCTTCTTTATGGCTGAATAAAACCCCATTTTGTGTATACACCACGATTTCTTAATCCATTCATCTGTTAACGGGCACCTGTATTGATTCCTTACGTCCATGGGTTTTTTGTAAAGATACAATAAAAAACCAAAACTTGCCAATGACTATCTTGAATTGGAACCAAGGCTGAAGTCCAGTGGGCCTCGTCTTTCTGTAAAACGGGTCAGTGGAGCAAGGGATCTTCAAAGGGAGTGAAGGCAATGAGCTCCGCGAAGAGCGTCCTGTTCACCTCTGAGGCTTTGTGACCAGAAAGCGTCCAGTGAAACAGACACATGACACGGGCCAGGGACGGTGCAGGAGCCCACGGCAGAAGACCATTGGCTCCAGCTTCTGTTTAGCTCCTTAGTGTCACACAGTTGGACGGGAAGAAAGAAAAAAGAAGGAAGGGAAGAAAATGACCTGTTTGGGAAGTTGACGGAAGGGTCTGCATCACAGATCTGAGAGCCCCTTTCTTATTGTGGGAGGTTCAAAGAGAGAGTCCACAGCAAGCCAGCTCAGGTGACAAAGCATGATTCCAGGCCTCGTAGTCTTGCCCAAGAGCAATTATCGGTTTTGCTTCTGCTATTCAAGTTTTGGTTACAATTCTTGGCAAGCTGTTGATTTTTGTCAACAAAAACTCTAAGACCTTCCCAAAAGTAACACAGAATATTGGCCTATTTACTGCTTTAAATTTTCTGGAAAATTACTTTGCATGTTGGAGCACTCCCACATTATTTTGGCTAAAAGACATTTATTTCTAGTTGTTTCTGCTAACTCCAAACTACAGGCTATGTAATAGAACTTTATATTAAGCTCAGAATTTTTCTCTTCTCTATTTGTATAGGTGGGAGAGTTAAGTATGGGACCCAAAGTCGGCAGTGACATTCTGAGGACAGGAGCTATGAAGAAGTGAATGATGGAAGTGTGAGAATATTCAACAAAGAAATCGTGCAGGCAGAGCTTGAGGGAACTGGGAGAAATAACGTGTTTTTCTTCTTAGGCAGGACTTGTTAGTGAGCGACTTCTGTCACACTGAGACTAAGATGAGGCTGCCTGATGGAATTTATTTTAAAAATAGATTTCAGGAAAGGCAGATATATTTTGTATTTTAAAAACTTTTTATTACAGGGAATTTTAAAAATGTGCAAGAGTAGAGAGTACTGAGGAATGACTCAGCTTAGGCATTAACTGTGGTCCACCTTCTGTCTGACGGATGGGATTTTCAGATAGGACTGGAAAGCTAGACGAATCACAAGCCTTCCTTCAACTGTTCAGGATCCCTAAACCCGTGAAGGATGAAGGATGAGGTGCTAATACAGTCCAGATTGACAACCCGCTTTAGGGATTATCCACTTACTCCGTCACTCCTCTTACTTGAAATGATATGCCATCCGTGTAAATTGGGAAGCGCTTCGTGATTCCCAGATTGTATTTTTGAAATGGCTTTAACTTGTGGAATGGCCAAGTAGTCTGAATTGCGATGAGAGTGAGTCTGCAGTGTCTGGGAGTGACCCACATTGATTTTGAAAATTATAAAGAAGATAATGGCTCCTCGTAACTCATATAAATCATAGGATGTGATCTTATGTCCATTGAAGCAAAACTGAAAACTTCTCCAGCTGTCTGTCTTTCTCTTCTAAGTTTTCACCTTTCCAACTACCCCTTCCTTTTCTGGAATTTTCTCAAAGGGATGGGGCCAGCTCAGTGTTCTGTCTGTCTGCACCCTTGCCAGGGTATTTTCCCTTGTGGCTTGTCATCAGCAGGTTTCACTGATCCATGGATTACAACAGAGAATGCCAGAGTGTGACCGGAGTTCCTGGATAGAGGTCTGAACTCTGCAAGCTGGGATAAGGGGAAGAAGCCCTGACATCTTAGCAAGACTTGCTCGTACTGCTTTCTGAGTTGGTACTGTCTGGAGGGCTGGTGATGATTGTCCTGGCACTGAAGCAGGGTCACTGTGGTGACCCTTGCAGGAGGAAGGGGATGAGAGCTCCATTTTAGCTCTTTGAATGGTCACCTCTCTGGGAGTCTGCAGACAGCATCTCAGAGAAGCACGTGGAGGCTGGGCTGCAGGGGGCTGGGCAGGAAAGAGGCAAGTGGTCTCTGCAGGCAGGGGGGACACAGAATTAGGTCTCATACACAGAATTTCACTCTCCACACCCCATTGTCCAAATGATGGGGGCACCGTTATGTAGGACTTATGGAGCATGTGTATGGTGTTTATTTTATATTAGAGGATGGTATTTTATATGGCATTTTATTAGTAGACATTCCTTTTATGTGGGATTTTATGAAGTTACTAAATGAGAACATCGAGGCTGTTCAATGAATGTGAAACTTTGAAATTGAGGATTAGGGGTCAAGTAACAGTCTCAGCATCCAGTTTACTTCTGAATTTTGTTTTTGTAATGTGAGATTCAGAAAGTTCAAGCGTACACAAGAGCATGGTTTCAAATAGTGTTTTCTACTCTCTCTCTCTCTCTCTCTCCCTCTTTCTCAAACAGCTGCTTTGCCATTTCCAGAATTATTTTCAAAAAGCAAAAATAGTGGGGGAAATTTCATTTTTTGAGATCTTCCTATAAATAAGCTAACCTTCCAGGTAATCTCAGTTGGGGTTTTCAGTGAGTTAAAATTTGATTTATAACACACTTGAGTAAGTTGGTTGATGATTAAACCAAGTATATTTAAACAGTGAAATTCTAATGAGAAGATCTGTGGAACTCCTGAGGCGGGGTTCCATGGAACACAGTTTGACAGTGGCCTGTGTGGCTCTCAGCCCCCTGTGCTGCCCTTGCATGGCTTATTCCTTCTCTGGAGAGATGGTGTTGAGCTCATTTTGACTTCATTTCACTATGGAAGCTCTGTAGGTAGGAGGGAAGGAGGGCGAAGCGGCCCGTTTGACTGGGCCCTTGCACTCCCGCCTCCCTCCCGCCTCCCCCTTCTTTCCCCAGCATATTGAGGGTGGGTTTTGAGCCAATACCAAGTAATATCACCAAGGTGGAGGACTTTGTTCTTGTGGCTTCTCCAGTCCTGGAGTTGGAACGCTTCTGCCATCTCTTCCTTTTAGGAGTCGGTGGCAGTGAGCTGCTCTTACTTGCCCAGGCTTTGTCCCTTGTCCTCCCCGGCTCACTCTGAGCTCTCCAGAGGCCACGATCCAGATGTTCTCTTCTGTCTTATCTTCCATCAAGATTTCCCCATTCAGAGTCCCTGCTGGGTGTTTTCAATCTATACTGGTGTTATGGTTTAGATGTGAGTGTCCCCCAAAAGCTCTTGTGTGGGCAATGCAAGTACATTCAGAGGTGAAGTGATTAGATTATGAGAATTGCAACCTAATGGGGAGATTAGCCCACTAATAGGGATTAACTAGGTGGTAACCCAGGCAGGTAGGGTGTGACTGGAGGAGAATGCCTTCGGGTTTATATTTGTCCCTGGTGAGTGGAACTCTCTCTCTATTTCCTTATCGCCCTGTTCTGAGCTACTTTCCTCTGCTGCATACTTCTGCCATGATGTTCTACTTCACCTTGGGTCCGCAGCAATGGAGTCGGCCTTCTATGGACTGAGACTCTGAAACTGTGAGCACCAACTAAGATTCTTGTCAGTTCTTTTGGTCAGTGGCAAAGAAAGCTGAGAAAACAACTGGTACACTAATCTAGCTGACATGTCGACTGGGACTGTTTTGCAGATATTAGTCGTTCTTGTTACATATATGCTGAGCAATTATTGTATGCCAGATGGTGAGCCAAGCACTTCTATGAGTGATCTCATTGGGTTCCTGCAACAATTCGGTGAGACGGGTTCTTTCATGACCTCTCCCCTCTCGAGGCTGGAAAACTGAATGATGGCCTTTCTGAGAATCCTTTTGGGGAGCTTTGTTCTGGTGGCCACCCAGGCCACCTGGTGCAAAATATAAACACAAATGATGAGTTGGTATGAAACCAAGCTTTGTTTACCTGAAAGAATAGCTGTTTCCCCCCAAATAACACACTAGCTAAGAGCACAGGGTTTGAAATAAAAATAACATAAATTTAAATGTTGCCTCTGCCATTTACCAGCTGGGTGTACCTGGTCAGTCTCAGCTTCCTCTTCTGCAATAAGGGGATGATAATAGCACCTGTGTCTAAGTGCTATGAGGATGAAATGAGACAAGTGTGCCAAGCATATGAGAGATGCCTGTCACTCTGAGCATGGTGACGGTCACTACATTCAGTGCTGGAATGTAAGTGGTCAGAGAGTGTTAGCTGTCATTCCATCAGTAGGAACTTCTTATCAGGGCTGGGCTAGCTGAACACAGCACTGCTGGTCCAATCTTCCACTAACTCCAATTTAAAATAGGAAAAAGTGAAGCTGCCTGGATTATTGAGAGAGAGAGAGAGAGAGAGAGAGAGAGAGAGAGAGAGAGACTGTGCTAACATCATTTGCATAATTCTTTTACTCTTTGATGATAAGATTGCCTCTTTGGATCACATGAAGTCTGTTCTACAGCCCGATTTTAAAGGTAGTTATTCAGTATCCTTTTTTCTTTTAGGGAAATAAAATCTACAGAGTGGGTGTTGGGCACAGATGGATGCTGTGTGGCCACCCAAGGAAAGAGCAGGAAGACCTGACATCCTCCAGTCCTCCTTTCCTGCGCTTTGGGCCTGGAGAGAATGTTGCCCAGGAGCTGATCATGCTGCTGGTGTGTAATTCAGTCAGCATTTTCTCCGCAAGTGCTGTTTCTGCACTCTGCAAAGACAGAGGGTCTCTCGTGACCCAAGGCTTGCTAGCAAGGGTTAGCAAGGGGCATCTGTGCTCACAGAGGCCCACGCTCACAGCACTAGCATCTCTTCAGGGCCTAGAGGACACTCAGCAGGGCCCACAGGGAAGGCAGCCTTCTGGGCTCCTGTCCACCCACTGAAGGTGCCCCAGCAGCACAGGCTGCTCCAAATTTGTAGTAATTTGGTGGCCCCTTCCCTGGGCCATTTGTTCTCCTCCTGGGCTCTTTTATATGGAAATACCCTTGGTTTCCTCAGTTCCAGTCAAAAACTTGTTTATCTTTTTGTTTTAAAACACTTTTGTAATATTTTAATTTTTTTTCTTGAGATGACATCTTGCCTTGTTGCCCAGGCTGATTTTGAATCCTAGGCTCAAGCAATCTCCTGCCTCAGCCTCCTGGGTAGCTGGGACTACAGGAGCATGCCACTGCACCCAGATATAACACTTTGGTATTATTATTTTGGTACCAGTGGAGCTTAACCACTGAGCTACATCCCCAGCCCTTTGCTATCTCTTTTTTTTTTTTTTTTTGAGACAGGTTTGTTATTTTTTATAGTTTGAGAGAGGGTCTTGCTAAGTTGCTTAGGATCTCTCTGAGTAGCCAAGGCTGGCTTTGAACTTGCAGTCCTCCTGCATTAACCTTGGGAGTTGCTGGGATTACAGACATGCGACACCACACCTGGTACTTTTGTATGATTTTTTTTTTAAGTAATAAATGCTCATTATCCAGAGTTAAGAAAACAATACAAAAAGAGTCAGCACAATACCTTTTTTTATTTTGCCAATTTGCATACATTTGATTTTCATACACATTAAAAAATTTATAGAACTGATATGCAAATCATGATTATAGTTAAAATTTCAAAATATAGGTAGAGTGAAAACCCAAAAATTCCCCTTTACTACAATTACATTTTCTTTCCCCAAAGTAACTACTAACCCAAGTTTGTAGAACTTACAAAAATTTCTTGCAGCCAGGCGTGGTGGCGCACGCCTATAATCCAAGCGACTTGGGAGGCTGAGTCAGGAGGATCGCGAGTTCAAAGCCAGCTTCAGCAACTTAGCAAGGCCCTTAGCAACTCAGTGAGACCCTGTCTCTAAATAAAATACAAAATAGGGCTGGGGATGTGGCTCAGTGGCCGAGTGTCCCTGAGTTCAATCCCTGGTTCCAAAAAAAAAAAATTTCTTGCATGAATGTGTGTATTTATATTCAAAGATATATAAATATACAGATATGTATTTAGTTTTGATTTTGTAATAAGCATTCATTTTATTCTGCAGCTTGCTCTTTTTTTCGAAGTCTTGAAAACTTTCCCATACTAGGGGTTACCCCATTTAAAAAGGCACTGCATGGACCAGGGGTGTGACTTGGAGTTTGCTTAGCATGCACGGGAAAGGCTCTGGGTTCGGTTCCCAGCACTGCAAAAAAACAAAACAAAACAAACAAACAACCCCCCCACACACACACAAAACAAAAAACAAACAAAACCAAGCAAACAAAATCCTGTATATTATTCCATAATAAGAATGTATGGCATCATTTATTTAAGGAACATAAAAACCTAGTTTTTGGTTTTGCTACTATAAATGACCTTATGGAGAGTATCTTGGTACACGTATCTTTGTGCATCCACATCTTTAAACTTAAAACTCTACTCATAGGGCAGGATTTACACTGGTAGGCTGACAGGCTTACTATATGTAGGTGTGGAGTTAGCACAGGGAAAGCACTTGGGGAAATTGGAGGGATTTTTTAAATCTTTTGGACAAAGAGCAAACACTAAAACCCAGCACTACTTGGCTTTAGGGATGCCAAAAGAGATATTTTTTTTAAGTTTCACATTTGTTTAATGTGCACAGACCTGGAACCACCATCTCATAATAATAATCTGAGACATAATTTTAAGATTGCCAGAAGACTGTAAAATGGGTTTGATATCTGTTGTTAGCTGGCAGGTGGGTCTTTCCTCTCAAGCAGCCTCAAGAGAGGCTTGAAAATTGATAATATGTGTTTTTCCACTGTTGCTCTTTCAGCGGGCTCTAGAATTTCCAACTGGTATACATCATGCAACTTGTCTGTCTTCTCAAATGTTTTCCTTGGTGTACAGTTGTTTTGTAATTGTTGCCAAAAATCACATGACATAAACTGTGTCACAGCAGTTATTTTCCCATCCTTGAGATAAAAGATGGAAATCTGAAAGTCGAAGGGTAAGACTTAGAAAGAGAACTTAAGAAGTGACTATTTCAAAGCCCTGGATGAAAGGAAGGCCATCACCTATTGCTTTGAGTTTAGGGTCCCTTGCATCGTCTTGTCTGTCTGTCTGTCAGTTCCTGCATCAGTGATGTACAGACTCTGCTCTCAGGGTGGGTTTGCTCGGATGCACCGAGGGAAGAAAAAAACATCAGGGCCAGAGTCCAGGATGCACATGCAGAGTATGCCCAAAGCAGCAGTTCCCAGCCTGACTGCATTTCAGAACCAGCAGGAAGCCCCCACCCCACAACCCCAGTAATAGCCACACAGTCTCCTCAGCCTCGTTCCACATCCCCTGATCTTAAACCCGTGTGACGGCAATTAATCCACAAGCATTTATGACATCAGTGGAAACAAGCTATTAGTATGGAGTTTGTATTAATCATGTTAACAATGTGACATTTATGTGGGATAGTTACTTTAATGATTACTACCATATATTGGAAGGCAATATTATGTTAATAGACCAAGCAGAAAGAAACTGACCCTGCAGGTGTGTGACGTTGACATGGCCTTTTCCTCATTTCCTGGGCTCCTTGCTTCTACTCTAAGACCTACATCAACCATCGAGGCACCCCTGACACCCTGTTCCAGCCCCCTAGCCCAGGCCAGTTTTCCGTCCTGCCTGGCCGCCCTTCTTTATCCTGTTCCCTCCAGTCTGTTCATGGACAGCAGCCTGAGGGATTTCTTCTACCCGTCTATTTTGAAAAATCATAAGCCTACAGGCAAGTTGCAAGAATAGAGTAATAAGAACCTGTTTACCCTTCACCTAGATTTGCTGATTTACTCATTTGTGATACCTTCTTTATCTCTCCATATGCAGACATTATCGTTGGTGGCCCATTTGAGAATATGTTGGGCATATTGTGACCTTTTTCTCCTAGACTTTTCAGTCTGACCTCTAAGAACAAGGACATTTTCTTACAAAACCACAGTGTGATGATCAAATTCAGGAAATTGAACATGGATTCACAACTATTAATCTAATATACAGTCCACATTCAAATTTTATCCATTGTCCCCAAAATACCCCATCAAACAATTTTTTCCTTCCAGAATCCAATCCTGGACATTTAGTTGTCATGTGTCTTCAAACTTTTTAAATTTCAGGTTTTGTCTCTTGTGACGTTAGGAGTTTTGAAGTGTGGACCAGTGAGATAGAGAAGTCTCCTGCCTTCGGGTTTGTCTGGGGTCTCCCCAGGAGTAGATCCAGGTGATGGCTTTGTGGTAGGCCTCACAGTAGGCAGAGGGACCCTTGAACCATGGTAGGCAGACTGTTCTACTGGGAGTCTTATCCTCCAGCAGCATCTCATTGAATTAGCTGTCCCTACCTTGTCAGTCAGGGTCCTGCACACACTGGCCCTGCTTCTATCCTGCCCCCTTTCCTCCCCCTGTGCTCTGGCTGCCTGGGCTTCTTCCAGTTGTGGGAGCAGGTCAAATGCCCTCCCTGGAAACCTCTTCCCACTCCATTCTGGTTCCAGTTGGTTGGTCCACACGTTCTAGGAGGTTAGCTCTGGAAAAAGAGGTAGAGGAAGGAATTGCCATTGCCTCGAAATGGAAGTAACTGCAAGGTGAATAGTTATACCGATTATATAGGTGTATTTCTTAACACCTCAATTTTGAATAAAAGGAAGAATGCTTGTGTTTGGCATACTCTAAAGAATGATCCTTCTCCCATGGGATGGGTTTAGTTGGTGCATGTGTGTGTGTGTGTGTGTGTTTATAACTTTTGCAGTAACAGAATATAAAAAGTAACTTAAAAAAACTTCTTAGAAAAGTATTTTAGGCTTTTGTCTGAAGTATTTTTGGCACCTTAGGTATAAATAGTAAGTCTGCTAGTGTTTATCAAACTAGAAGATCTGGTTAAATAATTCCATTTAGAATTCTTGGTGATATTGTAAGCAAATATTCCTAATATATACTCTAAAATTCTACTCCAAACCATCACTCTGTTTGTCAGAAGAACTGTGTTATGTTGCTTTAAGCAATGTGGGGGTGTCATGGGGTGAAGATGTTTATAAACATGTGCTTCTGGAGGCTGTATGTCATGTTCAAGGTGCAAGCAGATCTGGTGTCCTCAAAAGTGGCCCCTTTGTGTGTCCTCACATAGTAGGAAGGGAATAATAAAAATTTAATTTAGAGTAACTTAGATGTTTGGAAAATTTGCAATGATATGCGGAGAGTTCCTGTATTTTCTTCACCCAATTTTTCCTAATGTCAACATCTTCCATTTTGTTGTTACATTTGTCAAAACTGAGAAACCAACATTAGTAACTGGAATTACTAACTTAAACCAACATTACTGACTGAACTCCAGAATTTATTCAGATTGTACCAGTTTTTCCACCAATGGTCTTTTTCTGTCTAAAGATCCAACCAAGGGAATGGCAATATATTTAGTCACCACGCCTGTATAGTTTATTCTGGTCTGGGTGGTTTTGGATTCTGCACAACCTTGACATCTTTGTGGAGTATTAATCAGGCTTTTTTGTAGACTGTCCTTAAATTTGGGTTGTCTGTTTTTCCTATGGTGAGACTGGGATCATGAAGTTTAGGAAAGAATTCCACAGAGGTGAGGGATCCTCCCCAGTGCATCAAGTCAGGGGTTTGCTGTGTCAGTGTGGCTTACCACAGGTGAGAGTGACCTTGGTCTCTTTGTTATGATGGTGTCTGCAGATTTTGTCACTGTAGTTATTGTTTCCTTATCCCATAGTTTATTCTTTGGAGCAAGTCAGTAAGTTCAGCCCATACTCAGGATGTTAAAAGGCAGCCTTAAAAGTTTTAGTATACCTGTTAGTGCTGTGATTAGAGGGTTCTGAGTTACAGTTTTCCATTTTGATTAGTTCTGAGGGAAAGGGCTATGTTCTTTTGAAATAT
This sequence comes from Glaucomys volans, assembly GCA_020662805.1. NCBI lineage: Eukaryota > Metazoa > Chordata > Mammalia > Rodentia > Sciuridae > Glaucomys > Glaucomys volans. Next base: position 112,726 of record JAJEJO010002310.1, on the reverse strand, counting down.
CTCATCACACCCTGACTGAACATCTCCTTAATATTAATTGCAACCATGCTAGTAGGATGGTATTTCCTAAGCAGGCTCACAGACAGAACTAGCAAGAATTTGCTGGGGAGTTTGTTTTTTGCTTTTTGTTTTTTTTACAGACTGCATTTTGATTCACTGTACACAAATGGGGTACAACTTTTCATTTCTGTGATGAAGATTCACACCATTCCTGTAATCATACATGTGCATAGGGTAATGATGTCTGTCTCATTCCACCATTCTTCATACCCCCACCCCTTCCCCCTCTCATTTCCCTCTTCGTAATCTAAAGTTCCTTCATTCTCTCACCCCCCTCCCCCCAACCTGATTATATATCATCATCCACTTATCAGGGAAAAAGAAATCAAAGCAAGAATCAATAAATGCGATGGACTCAAACTGAAAAGCTTCTTCTCAGCCAAAGTTACAATCAATAATGCGAAAAGAGAGCCTACAGAGTGGGAGAAAAGCTTTTCCACATGCACTTCAGATAGAGCACTAATCTCCAAAATTTACAAAGAACTTACAAAACTTTACACCAAAAATACAAAGAACCCAGTCAATAAATGGACCAAGGATCTGGACAGATACTTTACAGAAGAAGATGTACAGGCGATCAATAAATACATGAAAAAGTGTTCAAATTCTCTAGTAATTACAGAAATGCAAATTAAAACAACTCTAAGATTTCATCTTACTCCAATTAGAATGGGAGATTTCTAATGTTGAAAAAAATTTAATTTGCTGAAGACTCCCCTATATTCACTTACTGATGTAATAAATAGATATTTGCTGAGTGTGTACTATATTCTAGGCAGTGCTGGGGGTCCATGGACATATTTCTTCACCTCACATTTTGGTGTGGAACAATAAATAAAACCACAAACACTTCCTGAGGACTTACTACAAGCTGGGCACAGGGCTGCGTGCTCCATGTTCATCATTAAATCCTTTTGGCAGTCCTGCAAGGAAGCCTTTACTGACCCTAGTTTATTTTATTTAAAAAAATCAATCAATATTTTTAATCAACATAGTACTCTAATGTCATTGAAAATTCAAATAGCACCAACAGGTTTACAAACGAAATCCAGGAGTTCAGTGTTCCTGATCAGTGCAATAACCCAGAAATCACCAACGTTGCCTGTTCCGGCTGTCTCTTCTGGTGTTTACCTCTGAATTTGTAAATGATACAAATTATCTAATTTGTACTAAATTGCTTGCAAATTAAATTACTGTTCAAAAAAATTTAAGGTAAAATAAAACACACGTAATAGAACACCATATAAAATCAGTGAATGATTTAGTGAGTTGAATACCTGTAACCACCCCCCAAGGCAAAATCAGCATGACAGACCCCCTGGAAGCCCCTCTGCACCCCTATTTAACCAGGAGCCTGCACTCTCCTGACCTCTACAGCTTCCCTTTCTTGTTTTTAAAAGTAGTGCTATTATCCATTGTGCATTGTTGAACACTAGGGTTCAATTAGTTCATTTAGTATCTTCTAATCTATAGGTTCTTCCTTCATCCCTTTCTTTTCCTTATATTGATCTTTCTTTCTCATGTACATTTTTCTTTTACAAAATCCATGGTCTGGACTTCTATAGTTCTAATCTTAGAGGACATTCTTTTAAAAAAATATTTTTAGTTGTAGATGGACACAATACCTATTATTTTATTCATTTATTTTTATGTGGTGCTGAGGATCAAACCCAGTGCCTCACATGTGCTAGGCAAGTGCTCTACCACTGAGTACAACCCTGGCCCTGGGAGGACATTATGTGTACCTGTCTCCTTCTGTGCCATTACATATGTAGGTACAATTATATATGTGGTTTTTAAATAAAAAAGACTTAAAGTGGCACGTTGATTCAAAGTTGGTGCTCTGGGACTGGGGATGTGTCTCACTGGTAGAGTACTTGCCTAGCATTTGAGAGGCCCTGGGTTCAATCCCCAGCACCAGCACCACCACCAAAAAAAAAAGGAAGTTGGTGCTCTGGTGTCTGCCTGAATGCAAACCCTGGCTTCTCTACTTCCTAGTGGCTTTGTCATTTTGGGCAAGTTATTATCCTCTTGTTGCCTTAGTGTTCTCTTCTGTAATATGGGGTGATAATTGCCACAGGGGTGTTGTGAGGAGCAGTGAGATAATACATGTAACGTGCTTTGAACGGTAGTCAGCAAGCAGCAAGCAAATGCTCAATACTTTAAGCCATTATTACTATTAGTCTTTGCAACGTGAAATGCAGTGGATCAGCTTAAGCCTCATGTACATGCCTAGGATTTTCAGCTCCTTCACTTGCTTTTACTCCTGGTACATTTCCAGCTCTTATTCATGCGATGGGGATAAAATTAATTCATCCACAGCTGTTCTTTAATCTCTGGCTATTTTCTGACTCTCTGGCAAATAAATTATCAGTCTTTAAACTAAACAATTAGTTCTAGCTTGAAAGAGTTTGTATACATCTCCAAGGCCATGCACCATGGAACAAATCCTTTGTTTCCTCTGTTTATACATAAACTTCAGGATAGAACTACTGAAACGTCTGCTCTCTTCTGGGGCATTTTGGGAAGGGAAAGAGAAAAGAATATAATAATTAATGTTTGGTAACAGAAGGGGCAGATATATTTCTATGTATGTCCTTTAAACTCAGACATCTCTGTTTCCTGCAATTTTATTTTCTAATATATAGTGGATATACCCTTTTAGTTGGTTGATTATGTTCCCCAAAGCAATATGCCCAAATCCAAACCCCTTGTATTTGTGAATGCAAACTTCTTTGGAAATAGGGTCATAGCAGATATAGTTAAAGATCTCAGATAAGATTATTCTGAATTTAGGGTAGGCCCAAATCCATTGGAGTCCCCTTATAAGAGACAGAAAAGGAGAAATGGACCCAGGTACAAGGGAAAGCCAGTGAGGATGAGCTACAGATTCGAGTGATACGTCTGCAAGCCAAGACTTGGGACCAGGATGGCTGGAGACCACCAGGGCAGAGAGAGATGTGTGGAACAGTTCTCTCAGGAACTCCAAAAGAAATCCACCCTGCCAAAGTCTTGAATTTTCACCTCTGACTTTCAGAACTGTGAGAGAATAGATTTCTATTGTTTTGAACTGCTGGATTTGTGGTAATTTGTTATGGCAGCCCCACGATACTAATCTAACTCTCAAGATTATAAAGGGCATTAACATTTTTTAAAATTCAAAACTGAAGAAATTTGATCTGGGCATTCTATTTCTGCCAATAAAAATAACACCCTCTCCTCATGCACACATCATTTATTTATCCTTAACTAAACTAGTTGAGAAAAGGTCAAGTTCTATTTCACCACTCCATCACACACTGGTGTCCATGTTTTTAAGGAATCCAAATATATAAACTGTTGCACATAAACTAATCATTCTTAGATAACTTCATATCTTCAGAGACCTGGGACTTTATAAAGAATTCATTTTCTCATAGTCCTGGAGGTTGGAAATCCAAGATCAAGGCACCAGCAGGTTTGGTTATCTGGTGAGGGCTGCTCTCTGCTTCCAAAATGGCGCACAATGAGTCATTAGCTGGAGGAGAGAAACACCGTCCTCATGTAGTGGAAGGTGGGAGGCAAGTAAACTGAAAGTTATGTGAAACCTTGTGAAACCTCTCTTATAATCCCCTTCATGATGAAGGATCCCTATGGTCTCTTCACCTCTTAAAGACTCCGGCTCTTAATACAATCATGCTGGTAACATCTGAATTTTGGAAGGGACACATCCTTCAAACTATATCTCCTCTGATGCCTCATCACCTTCACCTGACATCTAACCAGTCACCAGATTTCATAAACATTGCCTTCTAAATATCTCTCGATATCCATCTTCCCTGTCCCTGCTGTCATTCTCTAGTCCAAACCAACATCCCCTCTCATCCTGAAAATTGCAGTGGCACAACCTGGACCAATGTTCTCCCTACACCCTCACAATGCTGCAGGCAGCACGGTCTTTTAATAATTCGAGTCTGATTATATTATTTCCTTTCACAGGTCTCCTTGGGCTTTTTTTTTTTTTTTTTTTTGGCACCAAGGATTGAACTCAGGGGCACTCAACCATTGGGCCACATCCCCAGCCCTATTTTGTATTTTATTTAGAGACAGTGTCTCGTTGATTTGCTTAGGGCCTTGCTAAATTGCTGAGGCTGGCTTTGAACTAGTGATCCTTCTGCCTCAGCTTCCCAAGCCGCTGGGATTACAGCCATGCACCACCATCCCCAGCTCTCCCTGAGCCTTTTAGACAAAGATTAAACTCCTAGAGAGGAGACTGTGTTTTCTTTACTCCTTTAAATTAGGGCCTAAAACAACATGGTGCATAGCAGGTGCTCAATAAATACTGGAATGAATGAGTTACAGGTACAATGCATAGTCTATTCAGGATCTAGTCCAGTCCCCAGTGTCCTGGTTGTGTGACTTTGGAATATAATTTACATTCTTGGGTTTCATCCAGGATCAGTTTCCTCCTAGTTCACTAGGTTTTAGCCACACTGGGCTTCTCAGGTCCTTCTAATGTTCAGTTCCTTCTTCCCTCAAGAGTTTTTACCAGGGTTCCCTCCTTCTTACCCCTGAGTCTGTCTACACACCAAATGCCACTTTCTCAGTGGTATGATCTGATTGTTTGTGTCCTCCAGAAGTTCATAGCTTGAAACCTACCTCCAATGTGATGGTATTAGGAAGTGGGGCCCTTGGGAGGTGAATAGGTCATAAAGGTGAAGTCACTAGAAACCAGGTTAGTGTTCTTATGAAAGAGGCTTCCTGAGAGCTGGCTTGCCCCGTCTGCCATGTGAGGACAGAGATGAGACAGTCTGTCAACCTCCCAGACACTGAATTTGCTGCCATCTTGATTTTGGACTGCTCAGCCTCCAGGACTGTAGGAATAAACTTGCGTTGTTTCTAAGTCATCTGATCCAAGGCTTTTGATCACAGTAGACTTGAAAGACTAAGGTGATGTTTAGTGAGACTTCCCCATTGAGTTGACATCTCCCTGTTATAGGCTTTCATAGAACTTTGTCCATTTCCTTCACCTCACATATAACTTTGTATATTATTTGGTGAGTATTAGTTTATATTCTACCTTGCCCACTTAGCTTTGGATTCCATGAGAGGAGAGACAGGTTCTGCCTTATTCACCACCATATTTCCAGAACTTGGTATATAGTTCTGGTATATAGAGTTGAGTGAGTAAATTTCCCTTGGTGTCTCACATTGCCATGACTTTGTGTGTGTGTGATGTGTGTGTGTGTGTGTGTGTGTGTGTGTGTGTGGTGCTGGGGACGTAACCTAGGGCTTCATACATGTGAAGCATGTGCTGTGTTCGTAACCCATGCATCTCATTCCCACTATGCCTATTTATGTGCACAGCATGTTTTGTGAAAAAAAAAAAAAAAAAAAAAAGAATAAGAAAAGAATGGGGTTTTGGCCATAGAGTTATAGGTTTTATGGTTTGGGAGTTAGGCATTCACAGTCACATTCACAGAGACCCAAGATGTGTAGGAGACTCCATGTGATGCACGTTCCCCCAGGGGCACACAGCTGGGTAAGCAGAGGTGGGGCATGGCAGGCAAGGTGCTAGGGGAAAAGTGCAGAAAGCAGCAAGTCACATGGAGCTTCTGGCCTGGCACTGCCAGGTGAGCTGCTGGTGGCAGTGGGAGAAGAGAAGAGGGAGAGGAGAAGGCAAGTTCGCACAGTGTGTCACAGGCTGCAAGCTGGAGACCCAAAGCCTCTCCAGGGGGACACATATGTCTCACTCTGCACTTCTTGGCTCCCCTGGGAAATGAAATAGTACTTAGCAGCTCTTAGAGGTCCATTTTCTCCCTGATTCAGCTATTATGACTTGTAGTTTATCACCAGGCCAAGAAACCAGAAGGCTGGGTGAGAACCAAGATTAGGTTTATTTGCTACAATAGTGTTTCCTAGTAGAACAGAGAACACTATTTACCTAGTTTTGTTCTCATTTATTTTACATTTTCATTTAGACTAGATAAAGATCAGCCCTGGATCTGCTGGGTAAAAATGCTTTTAAAAAAAGAAAAGCTGACCAAAGATGGAATTCTTCCTCCATATTATTTTAATGAACAAACAAGCCAACAATTTGCTGTCTCTTTAATTTCATTCTCTAGCAAAATGAAAAACAGGATTTAAAGAATAATAATTCTTTGAAACTTTGGGGATACATACTCTGGTATTAATCCCATTCCCAAATCTCATTACCCCATGGAGAATCCCTGATAAAATTTACAGGGGCTTGAGCTCTATTTGAAAAACAAAAAGTGCAATCATCTCTTTAGGATGGAGGTTTTCCTGGGGGGGTGTGATTTGTGGAATGTGGTTTAAGTTAAGCTTTCGCAGCAGGGGTCTTTCATATGAATGAGGATTACTCTCTTGGCTAAACCCTTTAGAAGGTCACTGTGCTCAGCCGCAAAGGGCAGCAGATCCATTTTAGAAACTGGGCTCAAATTTGGAATTGAAGACAAACACAAAATGAGACCTGCGTACTCCATGAGAACAGGGCACATGGGTTTTGGAGTCAGGCCAACACTTAGGGGTCAGAAATCTCAGCTTTCAAAATTGCCACAGCAGCCCCAAAAGACCAGAAGGGTTTGTAATAGCATGAAATTTAAATAGCTGCAATATGTCAGGAGTCTTCTGAATCTCTGCAGCTTCCTGCCATTTACTTACTATTTAAGTTTTAAAAGAATTTCTGGAGTTCAGAATGCAGAACTAGGTTCTTTCCTGTGACTCAACATTCTTTGGATAAATCCAATGGTAGAACCCTAGGCAAATCCAATTCCTTAAAACAGGCATCTGAGAGACCTGGGGGAATCTACCCTACCAGGCTGTTTGTCATTCTTCTATAAACTACAACCACCTACCTCCTGTGTCCTCCCCAACTTTATAAACACCAGGCCACAGTATTCCCTGACACAGTGGCATCCTCTTCCCAAGTTCTCAGGGGTCCTAGTTCCTGCAGGAAGACATGGAGGTCTGGTTCCCACTCTCCCATCAAGCCTGGGCCTGTTTCCTTTCAAGTCATAGCAGAAAGGGGTCCTTTCCCCTTACTCTGTGATAATAGCCTAACAATGGAACTTCTTTGCAAGAGACAGTAAACTTCATGCAAATAGTCTTATATGAACATGGGAAATTATTCATTCACCTGATTGAAAAGTCTAGGGCTCCATCTTCAATTTCAAGTACAGATTTGATCCAGGACTTAATGTTGCCAGTATTCAATTTCTTTCCCCTTTTTGCTTTGATATTATTTGGCTTTCTCCCCCCAACCTGCCTCTCTCTCTTTCTGCTCTACTCTCTCAATTTTGGGTCTCTTCTCAATGCCCTCCTGCTGCAAAGACTTAGGCTGTATCCCCAGCCTTCCAGTGTCTGAGGTCAGTTGCATCAGGAAGGAGCACCTGCTTCTATTCCAGCATCTCCACAAAAGGTCCCACTTGTTTCACTGGCCCTGGTTAAAGATGTGTTGCTACCTCAGACCACTTGCTGTGTTGGGGAGCTTGAATGGGCTCATTGGCTGAAATCAAATGCCCATCCCTTGTGCTCTGTTAAGATTTAGAGACCCAATGCATCACCCATATTCTTTTTCTTACTGAGTTAGAATGAGTAGGTCGTTTTTTCCTAAAACTGATTTAGGTGTTTTAATTTCAAGCTCCATTCCATCCCACTAGAACATAAAGTCTATGAGTACAAGGAATCTTCCCGTTATCTTCCCTGCTGTACCCAGCAAATGCCCAGCACAAAATGGGCAGCATCCCCAAATCCTGCAGTGTTTCCAGTCTTCTTGGTTTGTGTCAACTTGGGCTTCGCTGGAGGGCTGTCACTCCCTGAGGACCCTGCAGGACTTTCCTAGAGAGAATGAATAATTACAGAGACAGAGACTAGCCCCCCAGTAGCAGGGCCCTAGCATGAGGTTGACTTGTTAAGGCACCTCAGGTTGAAAGTTCGACTCCAGGGGTTCCAACAAAGCAGGTCTGGCCACTTTTCCCAAAAACCAAGCAGAAAAGATAATGGTGAAGAGCAGGAAAGGAACTTAAGTCAATATGGCCCTATTGAGAAGGCAATGAAAGCACCTCAGCCTGGTTTGGGGGATGCTGACAGGAACTTTAGGTTTGAATAGAAGAAGCAGGACAAGGGTGAGAGGTCTGCTAAGTGATTGGTCCTGGTCAAACTGTGGTCTGGATGATCACTCTCTCAGTTCTGGTTCCTTGAGATGGCTCTGGAGAAGTCCTCATCTCTTGAGCGGGCAATTTCCACTTGCTGCTTACCATATTTATCTATCAGTTCTGCTTGTGATCCAGGGAGGGAGCAATCAGGAGATGATCAGTCCTGCCTAGGAGGAATTTCTCACTGGGGAGAGTTGCGGGGGAGGTTCCTACAAAGTTCTGCTGTTCCTGGAAGGTATAGGGCATTATCTGGCAACTTCTAAGTGCCTCTCAGGAGAGTCTGGAACAAGGCTCTGTGAATGTCTCTGCAAATCTTACCTCAGTCTTGAAAAGGGATGGGATAGGTTAGGTAAATTTAGGGCTAATAAACCTTGTATTACCAATTTTGAGATGAACACTCCTTAAATGATTAACAAATCCTCATGCAGAGCTGAGCAGTTCACAAAATTTAAGGTAACAAAGGAGACAGATAGAAGATGAAGGCACAGATACCAGGCTTTATCCTGCTTTTAGTTCCCCGCTGGGCATTCGCAGGCTTGGCAGTCACTGCTTTTAGCAAAGGCAGCCACTCTGGGTCCCTGTTACAGAATCTGGAATAGTTCACTTGAGGAAGTGGACCAGTACTGTTGCAGCGTGTACCCACACACAGTTTGGAACTCAAACTGTGGAATCCCTCCTGAGAAGGAGTGGTTTAGAGCTTAAATGGCAGACACAGAGTAGGATCCCTTTCTGGAACTATTAGTGATGAATCTTCTAAGTCCTGTAGGAAAATCCAAGGTTAAGATGGCCCAAGAAACTAGGTAGCCTGAAGGACAGCCTTCTGGTCAACAGAGGAGTTCAGCTGAATGCTCTGATGTCATGTGGCCACTGGACATTCTTGCTCCTGCAATCACTTACTGGGGGCCACCCCTCTCTGACATCACTGGGAGGACCAGTAGTTAATGGTGGCAGGCGGAAAATTCAGGCTTATCTCAGTCCAGCACTACATTTCCACCACTGGTATACAGTAAAGGGACAACAGAAGGCAAAATCACTGGAGGACACCAACTGGACAATCAATACCCTCTTTCCTCGTTCCTTTTCTTCACTAGGTCCTGAAAGCACATGAAGATAAGGAAAGATGCTCTATTTCAGGCAGGAAACTGGAGGGTTCCTTCCTGGCAGAACCTATATGCCTAAGAGAAAAGAATTAGTATGGATCTAGCCCCCTCATGCAAAAATTTAATGATCTCTGGTCCACCTAAAGTCCTCCAGTCCACAAGCCCTGTGCTCACAGAGTTTTTATGATTTCCCAAGCTAATTCATGGGGACTTATAAAGATAAGGTAGCGAAGTGAAAGGGTGTCATCAAAGAGGCCGTGCAAAGTGTAAGCTCACACTTGCTAAGGTGGGCCACCAATTTGGCTCATTCTCTCAACAGAGAGCTCCAAGAGGGAAACAGGCACAGTTGGAATCTTGCAGTGCTCACTGAATAAAAGCCAATCCATTGCTCCCCAACTCTCTTCTCTCTTATTCTACCGTCTTCCCTGGTGAGGGTTGCCATGGAATCCTCCTCAGGACTCCACTTCTGTAGATTTAGTGTCTCCCCTTGGGGGATCTCGACAAAATTCCAGGCAGCTCCACTCTCCTCTAACTGAAGTTGCCTGGATGTGTCTGTTTCAACGGGTGGGGACATTTCCCTTCCCATAGCAGCTGATGAAGACACCTCTTGAGGAAATTGTCATGGTTTTTGACTTCTAACCCACCAATCCATTAGACCCCTAAAGAAGATTAAAGAGATGACAGAGATTAATTTGAAAAAGAAAAAAAGAAAAATTTCATTGTCAGGGCTGACTTCTAAAGTGTTCACACCCCGGGGTAGTCCGGCTTAGATGTCGTTTTGCCACGGTGGTTGCTGTGAAGAAGTAGGGGTTATTTGCACTCTGTGGGCATCAGGTTTTGGAACTTCAGAGTGCCCTCAAAGAAGCAATCATGCGATTACCCTAAACTCAGGTCAGGCCCTGCTCTGCTGATTCACAGTGTGGAAGCATAAAGAAACTCTTAGAAGATGATACCTGCTCATGTCCCCAAAATACCTCAGCAGTACAATATGGCAAGGTCATCTTTTCTTGCTCCCATGTGACCTGGCAAAGGAGAACTTTATCCCTTTATTAAAAATGGATAGGACAAGGAATTGTACATACAGATAAAGTATATTTAATTTAGATTTTCTACTGTCCTCACAACAGATATTGATTCCTGTTGTATGCCAGGTCCTGTCCTTGGTGTTGGTGAGGTCTTAGCAACTGAGACCCTGTCCTCCTCAAGGTGCTCACTGTCCAGAAAAGCTATGCAGAAGAACTTCAGTATAAAATATGAAGTTGGTCAGTACTTTTCAATAGGTTTGTACAAAAGTGCTGTGGTGTGGAAACAGAGGTTGAGAACCCCTAATATGAAAACATGAAATCCAAAATGCTCCGGAAGCTAAGACTTTTTGAGCATCAACATGATGCCCCAAAGGGGAATTTCACATCTGACCTCCTCCTCTGACTGGTCGCAGTCAAAACACCGGTGCGGGTGCCCTAAAAATATTGTATAAAGTTCCCTGAGGCTGTGTGTTTAAAGTATATAGAGGGCTGGGGATGTAGCTCAGTTGGTAGAGGGCTTGCCTCGTAAGCACAAGGCCCTGGGTTCAATCCCCAGCACCACAAAAAAAAAAAAAAATATATATATAGAAAATACAAATGAATTTAGTATGTAGACTTGCATCTTCTCCCTTAGATAGCTTATTATATATAACAAGTGTTCCAAAATCTGAAAAAAAATTAGAAATATGAACTGCTTCTGGATCCAAGCAGTTTGGATGAGGGATACACAACTGGTACAGGAAGGGTCATTGGATTCTTTCCCATAGGCCTGGGGTGGGGTTGAGGAAGGACGAGGTTAGGAAAGGCTTTGTGGAGACATGCTTATCTTTCATGTTTATGCAATAAGAGAGGAAGAATAGCTGAAGAGATTTAATCTGGACATGTATCGAGTGCTGGGAAGTGGACACAAAGAGATACAACAAAGTTCTTGGCTTTGAGAAGCATCTTGCTTCTTTTGGGTCTGAAATCTATTTGGTTTCCTATAAACACTAATCATTAGGGAAATATATACTTGGACTGTGTTGATAAATACTCAGAAGCTTCATCTAAAGACTAAAGAAGGGACAATTTGCCAGGTCTGGGAAGGGAGGATGAGACTCCAAATGCTCCAAGAGTAATTCACGGATAGGGATTGGGCCTGTTCTGAGTAGCTCACGAAGGCAGAACTAGGGCCAATGGGTGGAAATTACAGGAAGGCAGATTTGCGCTCGCTTCAAAGTCTTAGTTACTGGTATCCTGGAACAAACTCTTTTATGGGGTGGTGAGTGCCTTGTTTATACCAAGTAAAGCAAAGACGATAGGAACATAACCGAGTACTAAAAAGACTGGGCCACATTCATTCAACAACTTTCTACCATGTCCTCAGCATTCTGCTAGGCTCTAGTATTTAAGGAAGTCATAGATCCCATCCTCAAGAAAATTGGAAGGTATATAAGCAATCCCATAGAACATGACATGGGCAGTGGAGTTTCCATGCTGGGGAGGGTATGGAAGGCCTCACAGAGGAGGTAACTTCTTTTTAAAAAAAATTTTTTTTAAATTTGTCATTTTTAGATATACATGACAGTAGAGTATATTTTGACATTATACACACATGGAATGTAACTTCCCATTCTTGTGGTTGTACATGATGTGGAGTTACACTGGTCATGTATTCATATATGAACAGAGGAAAGTCATGTCCCATTCATTCTACTGTCTTTCCCATTTCCATCCCCCCTCCATCCCCCCCATTCACTGTCCCAATCAGTAGACTTCCATTTCCCCCTCCTCCCCGCCTCTTGTGACTCAGTATCTGCACATCAGAGAGACGGAGGAGGTAACTTCTAAGCTGAGATTCACAGACAAGGATGTAGCTCAGTTAAGGCAGTGATGGGGGAAAGGGGAGGCTGCACAGAGATCCCGTCTAAGTCTAACCGTCCATACAAAAGTGTTGGTCAGTATACTTTAAAAAATCTTCATTCTGCCTTTTACTCAGAGAAGAACATAATTAAGATCATGCTTATTAGGCATCCTTTAAAAATGTGATTAGTCTAATCATGCAGCCTAGTAACCAGAATGCAAATGAAAAACAGGATTTTGTTTGGAATGTGGATCAGATGTGCTCTCTTGCTCTCCCTGCCACCCAGTTACATGGTTACTTACCTGTCAGAGCAACCTACAACTGAAAATAGTCCCTCTTCTTCTTAACCATGGGGTGGGAGTCACCAGCTGGGGGCATGGTGTTACAGTTTAGATATGAGGTGTCCCCCAAAATCTCATGTGAGAGACAATGCAAGAAAGTTCATAGAGGGAAATGAGAGGGAGGAGGGGGCAGAAGTATGAAAGATGGTGGAATGAGACAGACATCATTACCCTATGCACATGTATGATTACATGAATGGTATGAATATACATTGTGCACAACCATAGAAATGAAAAGTTGTACCCCATTTGTGTGCAATGAATCAAAATGAAGTCTGTAAAAATAAAAAAACAAATTAAAAAAAAGAAAGTTCAGAGGTGAAATGATTGGGTTATGACAGCCTTAACCTAACCCACTTGAGTGGATTAACTGGGTGGTACCTGTAGGCAGGTAGGGTGCAACTAAATGGGGTGGGCCACCTGAGTGTGCCTTTGGGGTACAAACGTCATCCCTGGTGAGCAGAGCATGCTCTCTCTCTCTCCCTCTCCCTCTCTCCCTCTCTCTGCTTCCTGTTTGCCATGTCCTGAACTGCTTTCTTTCTTCACACCTTTCCACCATGTTCTTCCTCCCCTTGGGCCCAAAGCAATGGAGTTGGCCATCTATGGACTGAGAACTCTGAAACTATGTGCCCCAAATAAACTTTGCCTCCTCCAAAATTGTTTTTGTTGGATATTTTGGTCACAGAAGCAAAACAAAAACAAAAACAAAAACAAAACAATAAACAGCTGACTAAAACACAGGTAACTGGAGGAGCTGTGACTCACGCCCGTATCAGGTGGTGACCTTTGTCTTCTATCCCACATGGATGACTGAATGCTTTGCCTTCATCCTGCTTCTATGAAGAGTCTAGTTATGCTCCAAAGGCCAAGCCATCGTAGGGCCTGGCCATTTCAGACACAACAGTGTCCATCAGGCAACCGACTGAGTCTTGACAGGGTACCTTGGGAATAGAACACTCAGTGTCCTTGTCAAAGTTCTTTGTGTGTGGTCCAGTGCTAATCGGAAAGGCAGAGAGGGAAACTGCCATAAGGAATTCCGAGAAGGAAGAGAGGAAAGTGTCCTCTATTAGAAAATGTAACAGGGGTTCACTTGATGCTTTGAATATATTCCTTGTCCTTTCAAAACTTACATTTTTTTTTCTTTTTCCCAACCTTCTTCTCCCTGACCTTTTCCTCCCTGATCTGCTTTTCCCTAACCTCCCCTGATCTTCTCCTCTCTAACCTTTTCTCTAACCTTCTCTTCCTAATCTCCTTCCTGATCTCTTCTCCCTAAACACATTTTCTTGGGACAGGAGTTCCCCGTGTTTCTCCTTTGCTAGCAAAGCAATACACCTTCATTTTCCTTTTTCTTTAAACCATGTCCTTGTTATTGGATTGGCATCAGGGACAAAGACCCAGCTTTCAGTAACAAATTGACTTCAGCAAGAAAAGGGGACCTGAATGTTAAAGGATGAGGAGAATGTGAAGAGTCCAGAGAAGGACATGCCAAGTGAGAAGATGACACAGGCCGGTGCTTGGTGGTGGTGAGACTTTGCTGAGCATGGGCACAGTTGTGGTGAGAAGCTTGGGCTTATGAGTCTGTCAGACCTGGCTTTAAGTCCTGGTGTACCATTTGCCAGCAGTGTGACTTCAGCTAAGTTATTTAACCATTCTAGGTTGCAGTTTTTAAATATAAAATGTAGAGATTAAAAAAGCAACTAACTCATAGGTTGTTTTGAAGAAAGAAACAACACAATAGATGATAGATTTTAGCCCAGGACCTGGTGCATAGTAAATAGTCAATGTTGGCTCTTTCTAACGATGTTGGTGACAGCGATGATGATGATGATGATGATGATGATGATGATGATGGAGGAGAGATCAATAGGGAGATCAGTCATGTACACAGGGATTGTTTTTGTCTAAACTATAAGGACCAGCATGCAATTATCCACAGATAGTGAAAATAAAACCTTCATGCTTGGGTTAGAGCAAATGAAGATCCACCTCTTCAGTGTAACTGGACCCTTCCGGTATTCAGACATTTGCACAATCAGGAATGAAGGTCAGGGGCTGGGGATACAGCTCAGTTGGTAGAGTGCCTGCCTCGCAAGCACAAGACCCTGGGTTGAATCCCCAGCACCGCACCTACATTCCTAATTGTGCAAATGTCTGAAAACAGAAATACATTAAATTTAAGAAAAAGGGTTACGGGAGCTGGAGTTGCAGCTCAGAGTAGAGTGCTTGCCTAGCATGTGTAAAGCACTGGGTTCAATCCTCAGTACCACATAAAAAGAAGTAAAAACAAAACAAAGGAACTAAAAACAAAACAAAGGAACGAAAGTCAGAACTCCCTGTTTGAGAGCCCCAAGCTCCATCGAGGCTGGCTTACAGCCATATCGACCACAATTCTTTTCTGGGTATAGTTCACGATATCTGGTGTCAATCTTTTTCTCTTAATGCCTTCAACTGATTAGATAAGGCCCATGTTATGAGGGTAATCTGCTTTCCTCGAAATATCTGATTAAAATGTCACTGTCATCTAAAAATAGTTTCACAGAAACATCTAGAGTTACGTTCGACCAAACATCTGGGTCCCATGGCCTAGCTAAGTTAACACATAAAATTTATCACCACCAGTGTGTACATGAGAGGGATGCAGGAGGGTGAGGTTCTTGGGAAAGCAGGAGGAAGCAATTTCACAATCACTCTTTCCTCTCCCCTTTCCTGGGCAAACAATGGCCATTCTCATGTGCACCGTGCCCCTGCCAGACCCAGGCATGGCTTGAGCCCAGGGAGCTGCAGAGTTTGCAGGAGGAGCAGAGCCTGGTGCCCCAGGCCTCCCCGAGCTCCAGGCAGTGAGGGAGTTGGGTAAATGCTTCTTTGCTGGCCTATGGCTCCCCCTGTGGTGCACCTGCAGCCTTCTCACTCCCTCCAGGGTCACAGGTGGCTGGGGTGGCTCAGCCACGGAGGGAAGCCCCAAGGCCACCTGCCTAGCCCCTGGCAAATGAACCACACCCAACCCTTCCAGATCCACAGCATTGCATATTTTCCTTTTCCTTCATGTGACTGCTTCAAAACTCCTGATGGTACACTACAAGATCCAGTAGCAAATTCACTTTTTTTGTTTTTTCCACACTGAAAGGCAAGTTTTCCCAGCCTACTCACTCCGTGTACTTTTCTGTTCAGCCTGTGCTTCCAGTTTAATTTCACCCTCAATGCTCCTTTTGCCAATTCACACCCAGAGCCTTTGGGTAATCACAGGGATCTCTCATGCACAGAAAAATGCTTGGAGTCCTTTGTTGGCTACAGCACTTGTGTAAGTGGCTCAGCTCTTGTTGTAGAATACCCTAGAGCCAGTTTTTGTTTGAATTCTTCTTATCTGTCCAGCCCAGGACTGGACTAGAGAAGAGAAAATGTGGATTGATAGTTTGGTGAAAAATTCATAGAGTTTCCCCCTCCAGCTGGGGACAGGTGATCTGTTGGAACAGGGTGGTGGCAGGGAGGTTAATTCTCTCCTACATAGTTACCCATTTGTGCTATTAAATTGTTTTTCAATGCACTGGAAAGTTCTTTGAATCTAAAGAAATGTACTTCTGACTCTGTTCTTATATCCCAATTTTTTCTGGTTAAGTAAAACTTATAAATTAGGTCAAGGAACCTGGTTTGCTCCTTCTACCACGTGAGGCTACAACAAGAAAGTGCCATCCGTGAACCAGAATGCAGGTCCTCCCCAGGCACTGAATCTGCCAGACCTGTAATCATGAACTCCCCAGATTCTAGAACCAGTGGGAAATAAATTTTGGTTGTTCATGAGCCAGTCAGGTTGTTGTTTTGTTATAGCAGCCTGAAAGGACTGAGATGCATTTTTAAATGAGTTAGGCTCTTCAAACTTATGTCCTAGTTTCTGTTTTGAAACTAAGGTGGATTTTTTGGAAAAGTCTAGTCTTCCTGCCTCTGACCCAGCCCCATCCAATGCCTCTCTCTCATGGCAGTAGAATTTTCTAATACGTCCTGTTGTTCTTATTGAATTATATGGCAATTGTGTGATGATGGTGTGGGGGCCATCATGAAGGTGTGCTGGAGAGAACTAGGGAACTGCTCACTCCCACTCCATCCCTACATTCCCTCTGCCCCACCGTGTGTGAATTACAGGTGTGTCACCTGCAGTCTTCCCTGTCTCTCTGGCTGGCCTGGCATCACTTGGGATGGCCGACCTTGGCCTCCCAAAGGCAGGCCATATCCCCACTGCCTTGCTGAGCCAGTGGGGCCAGGCACTGCTGGTTGTCTTCTCCCGACTTTTTCTAATTCTCCTTTCCCTTGTCTGTCTCTCGCTACAGAAGCTGTAATAGCCGGATGCTATTTTCCCCAGCACCCTCTCTGCCTCCTCCACCTCCAGCTAGGATGACCCTGTGACTCATTCTGGCCAATTCCATAGAGGGGGAAAGTGATTGGCAGGAGCCTCTGGGAAATGTTTTCCTCTCTGATAAAGGTTAAGAGCACACAAGTGACCCCAATGTGCTTCTCCTCCCTGCCTTTGGGTATGGCAGTGCCACCAGAGGAAGGTCCAAGCAGTTCCCAGACAGGAGACCTCAACTCAGGACAAGTGGGATTTTATACAAATGTCACAGAAAGAAATTTAAGAATACGTTAGATAGAGGCACAAACAGATTTATTTAAGAAGTAAGAAAATTGAGCATTTGATGAGTGAATGAGAGAATGAGAGACAGAGGATTAAACAATTGATGAGAGAGAGCGAGAGAGGGAGGCTTTTCTTGAGAGTGAGAAGCAACTCCTGGATCTAAGGTGTAAATATCCGTAAAGGGATAGTAACTAGGGGCTGGACAAGAGATGGAATTGGGATGGAGTTACACAATTTTGTGCCAGAGCTACTTTCTGCAGGCAAGACCCTGGACAAGGACACAGTTGGGTGGCTCAGGAGGTACTTGTTCTGCATTCCAGGGCTTCATGGGTGCTTCCTGCATTCCAGTGGTGCACGGGTGCTTCCCTCTGGAGACCTGCTGTGTCTTTTCTTTCTGTATCCCCAGATTCCTCTCTCAGCATGAAAATAAATGATGCCCGCAGTTGTGACGGGTGGACATGGCCATCCAGATAAAAGCCAACACTGTGAGGCTGGTGAAGGAGAAGTACCACAAGAGACTGGTTAGAAACAGAAAAGCGTTCCTGGAGCTGCCCACCTCTGATTTTCTCATCAGGTCAACGACATGTCCTTAGTGTCGAAGTCAGTTTTCTCCTTATGGGAAGCTCTGCAGCCAGAAAGGATCCAAACTGATGCACAAGCCAAGTACCTGGAGATACATAAATAAAATAAGAGAGAGAATGAATGAAACTCCCACCTTCCTACTCTACCACACCGACTTGTACTCTGGCCATCCCTGACCATGAACGAGGCCCCACTGGCAGCATTGAAGGCTGGGCTGGGCTCATCACTCACTGGGCTTGATGCTGCGAAGGACCCAACATGGAACATCTGGCTCTCCTGGGGATCTCTCTCTCTGTGGTTTCTCCACACAGTCTCTCGAGGATTGCAACTTCAAAGTAGGTAAACTTTTTACAAGGTGGCTGAGTGCTCCCAAGATGCACATTTTAAGAGACAGAGAGGAGAGCAAGCCAGGAGGAATGGGAATCCTTTATATGACCTAGCCTCAGACATCACGTAGCATCTCTTCTGCCACAACATATTGGTCAGAGCAGTCACGAGCACCTGTGAATTGAAGAGGATGGGAAGTAGGTGCACTTCTCTTGGGGGACAGTGGAAAGTTCTGGAAAAGCATGCATATTATGGTTTGGATAATTGTCCCCGCAAAGGTCTATCTGTTAAAGGTTTACTCTCTTGGGTGAGTTACTGGGAGATGGTAGAGTCTTCAGGAAGTGGTGCCTCGTGGGAGATCTTTAGGTCTTTGGGGGTGTGCCCTTGAAGGTGATTGTGGGATCTTGGTTTCCTATTCCTCTGTGCTCCCTGACCATGAGGTGAGCAGTCTGGCTTTGCCACATGTTCCTGCCATTATGTGCTGTCCTGCCGCCACAGGCCCAAATCAATGGGGGCAACAAATCATGGCCTGCAACCTCCAAAACTGGGGTTCCCAAATATCTGTTCTCTAAATAAGTTTATTATTCTGGGCATTTTATTATAGTAACAGAAAACTAATACAACATGGAATTGGAAATATTGCCATGGTCATTTTTGGAAAATCCAATCTGTTCCAGTGCATTGTATAACTTTTTTTTTTTTTTTTTTTTTTTTTTTTTTTTT
>JAJEJO010002310.1:54674-93848 GCA_020662805.1 Glaucomys volans | reverse complement strand
TGTATTTTATTTAGAGACAGGGTCTCACTGAGTTGCTTAGGGCCACGCTAAGTTGCTGAGGCTGGCTTTGAACTCTCGATCCTCCTGTCTCAGCCTCCCAAGTGCTGGGATTGCAGGCGTGCACCACTGCTCCCGGTTCTGCATAACTGTTTTAACACTGATATTTTGAAGTAGTTAGTTTCTTCCATGTCTGTCTTTCTGACAAAGAATAAGAGTACCTGGAGGTTTTGAGATGTGTTTTATTCACTTTCATATTGTAAATATATGTTTAACAAAGGTCTTAAACTAAATTTTCTGGGCCTCATTTGTGTGTGTGCACGCGCACACGTGCGTGTGTGTAGGGGGGAGTATCAGGAGTGGTGAGAATTTTGACCTTGGTTGCCAAGGTTATATCCAGCTGTAGCACTGGGTGTCTGCCCCTCTTTACTGGGATGAGAGACCAAAGGTCAAGCTGGTATAGACACTAGCCAGGTTTTGTTTTTCTACCTAACATAGTATCGTCTTCTAGAACTTTCTGTTATGAATGTTCTATGCCTGTGCTGTTGTGGGTCACATGTGGCTCCATGAGCACCTGCAATGTGGCTAATGTAACTGAGGAACCAATTTCACAATGTGTTTTATTTTAACTAATTTCAAATGGCCTCTGTGGCTAAGGTGCTTTATTGGACGGTTTGCTTCCTGAGGATCGGTTTGGCAAGGCCATCCCCGTTCTGCAAGACCAGTTACTACTGGTTTTTCTTTCTTTGGCACAAGAAACAAAGTCACAAAGGCATTTTCTGTGTCCCTCCCCACTCCAACCCTACCACCAAAACACTCCTTTGAATTCCTGAGACAGCTCTTCATTGCTGGGTTCAGTAACTTTCCCTTCTACACATTCTGTCTTCATTTTTTCTTTTTTATTCTTTCTTTCTTTCCCTCCCTATTTGGTCTTGACATAATGTTTTTTGTTCCCATTTTGTTTTCTGTCTAGAAAAATAGTTCCTCCTGTCTCATCTCTATCACATTTGCTAATATAACCATCTCCATTGAAAGGTCCTGGGTGTTCCTAAGGTCAGTCACCGTTTTTTGTGCACGTTGATCAAGCCCTTCCTGAAGCATGCTTGTTGCTGATTGTGTTCATCAAGCATCTTTAATCCACCCTCAGCAGCACCCTTGTTGAATTCTGGTTCTTCTTCTCCGTATGCTTCCTGTTTGTCATTTCTGTTTTTATTGAACTGTCAGCAGAATGTTCTGGCTTTTATGTGGCTTTGGAAAGTAATGAGCTTTGTCTTTTTCAGAGTTAGGAAGTGGTTGGGGGTGGTCATCTTCACTTTATGGACAAAAGTGTGCCCTAGCTTTGTAACCCCATTTGACCAATTCGAGAGTGAAAACAAATCTGTTTTCTTCCCAAAGACAGAGGTTCTGCCAGACAGAGTTCAGGGAGCATGCCTGGGGCTCTGGGGTATTTACATTTGAAAGGAAAACTTTGTTTTCATAAGAGCAAGTGTGAAATTGGGACTTAGAGGCCCTGGAGGAACTAGGTTCTGCAGTAAGGGCATGTAGGCCATGCAGAAAGAAGTCACAGCCTGCCTAGGGATCTGTAGGCAGTGACTGGATGATTGGGACAGTGTAGTATCGCAGCTGGATTTAACCCAGTGAAGTGAACCTGTAGGCATGGAGAGAGAGAGAGAGAGAGAGAGAGAGAGAGAGAGAGAGAGATCACAGAAGACAGATAATCTGATCTATTTTATTCACTCTTACACACCTAACACTCAATCGATTCATGAACAACCTTCAGTACCTTTATGAGCCAGGCGCTGTATCAGTGAGTCAACTCGATTAAGAACCCTGCCATCGTGGAGCTGAAGTTCTGGCATGGGGTAGGGAGAGGGGAGAGAGACAACAAATCAAAGACCATAAGGCACTCAGTTATAGTATGTGACTAAGTAACGTAAGCTATGAAATGAGAAAACAAAGAGCAGAGCACGGGACATAGAAAGGCTGCAATTGCAATTCCAATTTTAAATATGATGGTCAGCAGAACCTTCACTGAAATGGTATTTGAGCAAAGCCCTGAGAGGTAAGGGTGGATTAGCATCTAGAACAAGGCCTGGCACCAGGAAGGGCTCAGAATACATGTGCTAAATGCACACACAAGGACACCCTGCCCACCCTCCACACAACATGCACGTTCTTCAGCTGTACTGGCAAATCAGCTGCCCCTCAGTGAGGGCCAGGAACTAATGTTTCCAACTAATGTTTCCAATGTTAAGGATTTTATATACCTGAACTGCTCATTATAAGTCAACATTCTGTTTTCAACCCAGAGGAAAACTAATTTTATTGAATTTACTGAAACATGCATTTATACACAATTGTTATCTCCAACTGGTGCTTTCTCAGGCATAGAAAAACAAACCCTGCAAAATATACGTCTTTGAAAATGTGGTATGTATACACAATGGAATACTACTCAGCCATAAAAGAAGAATGAAATTATGGCATTTGCTGGTAAATGGATGGAGTTGGAAAATATCATGCTAAGTGAAATAAGCCAATCCCCTCAAAGTCAAAGGCTGAATGTTCACTCTGATTTGTGGATGCTAACTGAAACCAAGGGATGTTGGGGAGGGGAAGAATAGAAGTCCATTGGACTAGACCAAGGGAAATGATGGGAAGGAGCGGGGAGGGGAATGGGAAAGACAGTAGAATTAATTGGTCATAACTTTCCTAGCCTTGTATTTGTATATATGACCAGGGTAACTCCACATCATGTATGACCACAAGAGTGGGAACCTAAATAGAGTAAGTTATATTTTATGTATGTGTATTCTGCCAAAATACATTCTACTGTCATGTATAACTAAAAAGAAAAATATAAAAAAAGAAGAAAAAAAACCCAAATATATGTCCTTGTCTATTGAACTGAATATTGCATTTGTGGGGCAATTCAGCTAGGGGAGGAGCTGTGGACCCTTAGAAAGATGGACTTAAAAAACCAAAATTCCCTAGTTTCATATTTTTTCTTGGGACTTACCCTGGGGGAGAGTTATAACAATGAATATTCTCCATGGCTCTAAAATTACTTAATTTCGTGATGACTTTACAATTTCCATCTTAAGATTTGAGGCACAATATAAGTAGATCATTTGAGTTCCTCCAGAGAGCAAACACTGAAGGATAAAAGGATTCAAGCTGCCCGAAGCCTAAGTTCCCATGTTCGATCCAAATGGATGGAGTCTGGAGGACTTAGAGTTGATTAAATAATCCATTCACTTATTAGAAAAACATGTTTGAGCACTGTGGCTTGATAACCTCCAAGATGTCCCCAAAGAGCCTCCCAGTACACAGGCTCTTGGGTAGGTCTCCTCTGTCATCAGCAGGGCTGACTTGGTAACCCCCAGGACCGACCTTCCTTCCTTCCTTCCTTCCTTCCTTCCTTCCTTCCTTCCTTCCTTCCTTCCTTCCTTCCATCTATCAGACAATGTTCTAGAGTGGCCCACTGAATCAGGAACACACTATGCCACACTTATTGGTTACTGTAACAGTCAAGTGGACTGATCCCTGTTATTTAGGGGATGTTCGTGGAGGTTTCAACCATGACCAGGGCCCCAGTGCTGAAATCACTGCCCATTGGCCCTGGGAGGTTGAGAGGTAGGGACGAGAGTTCCAACCCTCTATTCATGCTGAGATCTTTGTGGTGACTCGCTCTCATCCTGAGCTGTCTGTCTGTATCAGCATACAAAAGAATACTTTTGACTTACAGAGATTCCAAGGGTTTTGGAACTGTGTGTCAAGAATCAGGGAGAAGACCACACACACACCCACACACACAAAACACACACACACACACACATATGTGTGTATATATATATATATATATATATATATAGTTTTTTTTCCCCTCCATTATACTAAATTGCTTTTAGGCACTAAACTCAGGTAATAATTTGCTCAGCAGTTGATAACTGATCCAGATATTGTTACCTGGAAAAGGTAACAAAAACCTGAAGATATGGCCATGATTTGGGACAGAGGGACTTGTTAGTAAAAAGCTAGAGAATATTAGAGACACCTGAAGTCAGGCTCCACTGACACTGGGTTGTAACTTTACCTCTTCAAAGAAAAGATTTCGTGGAACCCTGGATGGCCGCTCCTTTCTCGGTGACTCTTGAAGGATGGCGCTCCACCTGGACTTGAATAGATGCTTTTCTCCCCTGCTTTAGGCTTGTAGTTCTCAAGAACTGTAGAAAGAGCCGGAAATGCAGCATCCTGAGATGGCACAGGACTGGCTGCAACAGCCTGGCTCTGTTCCAGCCCCCCCCCCCCCCACACCAATAAGATGTCTTTCAATGCTTTAGCCCAGTAAGTCACATACCCATGGGGCTAAGGCCAGAGTGGGCTTGCTTTCCAGGGTCTCTCAGCTGAGCTCTTGGGCCTGGGGAGTCAGCTAGCAATGACTCCTAGGCTTCTGTTACCCTGGCTGCCTGTCTGTAGGCAATAAACCCACTTCCTATGGCTTGTGTGTAGATGTTCTGTAACCAGGACACAAGGAACCTGCTTCACCTCCCTCTTGTTTGTATAAAGAACGCTTTCTTTGGTAAATTTCAGCAGCATTCTTGGAAGGAATGATTCCTCAACACAGGGATGGCAGGAAGGCAACAGTCACCTCCATCCTTCCCTTCTGGGCATTGATTTGTTCAACAAATACACATTGAGTACATTCCAGGAACTGGGGATATAATGGTGAACGAAGCAGATAAAGTCCCTGCTGTCATGGAGCACGCTTCTCAGTGGAAGAAGATGAAGAATAAACCAGACAGCCAGTGACAAGATCACTTTGGAGGGACATGGATATAGGTGCTCTGAATAAAATGAGAGCCTATGAAGAAAGTGATGTCCGTGAGTCCTACAAGGTTCCTTTTGATCCCTGAGGATCCATTCATCTTATGTTGCTACAACTTCTCGATTCCAAGAATTCTGCCTAGACCCCTCTTTTCATTCTAGGGTGTTTTTGCCATACAGTCATAAATGAGAACTTCGACGTTGCAGTTTGGGGAAACCCTTGAATTAGCTGGTTGTTACAGAAATAACACACACTCAAATTCACATAGAAAAGCTTGGTCCTTGGTAAGGGAGTTGAAACAGAATGAATTCTGGGGCCCCCTCTGAACTGAGAGCAGCTTCCTCATGCTGAGAATAGAAGCTGAAGGGCTGCACCCCTCCACCCTGACAGCACTTCAGAAGTTGAGAATCTGCCCCTGCCCTGCCTGTCTAGCAGGGGCCAACGGAATCTGCATGGTATATCATGTGGTTTTATTTCTATAAATTATAACTGCTTTGGTGGGACTTACCAGAGAAGCCATTTAACTGCTTCTCCCCAGTTTGATCACACTGCATAAAGTTTAGTTTCCCTTTTTCAATCTTTTGCCTATTTTTCATATGAGTAGATGACTGAATCCAGGCAACCAGGATGCAGGCAGGGTCCCTGGGCTAGGGTGCTAAGGTGGGTGGATGGGCAGTTACCAGAGGCAGACCACCAAAATGATTCTACAATAAGCCTATTGTGTTAAGCCCCACTGTGGTTCCAAAGGTCCCCACCCTTTTGATAACTTTAAAAAAAGTATCTATATTTTTAAAAATATGTATCTCTATATTTTTAATTTTTTTAGTACACCTTAACTTTTTCTGAAGTTAAAACAATTGTACCTATTATGTGTGATCTGATACATGTATACAATGTGTACTGCTCAAGTCGGGGTTATTAACATTTTCATCTCCTTAAACATTTATCATTTCTTTGCGTTGGGAAACCTCAAAATCCTCTTTTCTAGTTCTTTATATAATATATATATTTTTTCATGATCTGTAACCACTCTGTGATGCTGTCGAACATCAGAAATTATTCCTCCTATCTAACTGGAGTTTTATTTTATTTTCTACCCCCTCCTCACATTCGGGTGCCTATCATGCACCCAGATTAGCTTGATGGCAAGGTAAAAGGGCTCCACAGAGCAAAATAGATGTTGAACAAGTTAGCTGGACAGTGTATGCTGTGTGCTAAGAAACAGCGGCTGTGGTGTGGGTCATTTAGATTACAAACACAAAAGCAGGCTTTATTGCATACCAGGCATGCCCTGCACAGCGAATTTAATTCCTGCTGGGTGACGGCTGCTTCCTGGGATTAGTCCACGCATGCCTGGATGGAGGATTGCTTTTATCTGTTTGGAACCCTTTGTGTCAATGTAAGTGTCCTACCTCCTGCCTCCTGACCACTGGATGTTGACAGTCTTCATGATATACAGAAAGGAAACGGACTTGCAGAACAGTATGTATAGCAAGTTACCTTGTGTATAAAATGAGAAGATATTTATAGATAGCGATTCCTTCATTATTAAGATTGCTAGGTGCCAGGATACAGAAGTAAACAAGACAGATGAAATCACTACACTCAGGGAGCTTTTGCACTAAGGCTGTGAATATAATTGATTTATTTTAGGCACAGTGCTATTTGGAGTATGGTGCACAGTTTGTAAGAAGTAAATAAAGGAAATGTCATTAAATTGGGCAGACAGTGGAGCTCTCTGAGAATCAATGAAAAAAAAGGTAGTGATATTACTTTAAGGAGTACAGAACTCAATGTGTGTTGAGAAAACAGCTTAAGCTTTCTTAACCAATGACTCACAACAGGGCTGCCAGGGGTGGGGTGGGAGTAGAGGAGTCAGGATCCAATGGATTTTCCCCCCAATTCAAGGGGGAGTTGAACAGCTAATCCTAAGGAAGGTAGGTGTGGACCCCAGCTGTGACATTAATGAGACTCAGCTCAACTACGTTTCGGTATTTCTACATTTGAATTTTTCAGAGAGAAAATCATTACATAATGACTCAAAGCAAGACTGGTTCGATTGCTCATGAGCTGTGTTTCCACCTTTCTTCATGAAAAAATCAGACTGACTCTCTTGCAGATAGGAGGAAGGACTAGGCAGCTTCTGCTAGAAGTGTTCTTTGAAATGCTTTCACTCTTGCCCTCCTTTTTAATCTAACAAAAGCAGCCCCAAATGGCCCTTGCACCTGGCTGTCCTCAGAGCTTCAAGTGGTCCATGGGGCAGTGCTGGGGTAGAGGCTCCTGCAAACCTCCTAAGTCCTTTTGCTCTTTCCTGGTCCTCACTCTGAGGATCCACTTGAATGAATGCTACCCCTCCTTTCCAAGTGCTAATATGTTCCATAACAACACTACCACAAAACTGTGCAGCTCTTGGAATGTGCAGAATGGCACACTGAATTCTGGGAAGACTTATTTTAATTCAGAGAAGTTATATGGCTTAGTGGTTAGCAGCTTAGATGCTGGAGCCAAAAGGCAATGGGTTCTAATTCCAGTTCTGTCGATGACTAGCTGGGTAACCTGGTTAGTTTCGTTACCCTGCAGATTTTTATTTCCTCAGGTGTAAGTGTGAAATAGAAATGACAAAACTTACCTCACAGAGTTGCCTTGCAGACTTGCCATGCAGATGCTGTAGCTAGAAGGTCTGGGATGGTCCTGCTTCTTGCCAGCTACATGACCTTGGCAAGCCATTTGCATTCTCTGTGCTCTGGGCGCCTTCCTCTAGAAACTGACACACATTACCCAAGTATCTGTCCTTAGAGAAGGGCTGGAAAGATTAAATGCATTACTGTATATGTCAAGGGTTGAATTGGGTCTTTTTAAAATTTGTATGTTGAAGGCCTACCCCCTCAGACCTCAGAATGTGACCTTACTTGGAAATAGTGTCATTATGGAGGTCACCAATTTAGAAAGAGGTCATTGTGGTGTCTCCTAATGCAATGAACTGGTGTCCTTATATAACGACTGCAGATACAGACAGACAGACAGACACACACACACGCACACACACAGAACATGAGAGGGTGAAGGCAAAGAAGGAAGAATGCATCTATAAGCCAAGGAAAACCAAAGACCGCCAGCAACCGCCAGCAACCACCAGAAGCTGGTGGAGAGGCATGGAGCAGATTCTCCCTCACAGCTCTCAGAAGGAACCCACCCTGCCAACACCCCGATCTTGGACTTACGGTTTCCAAAACTTGAGAAAATAAATCCTATTGTTTAAATGATTCAATGTTGAGTATTTTGTTATGGCAGCTCTAGCCAACTAATATAGTACATAAAAGCATTTTGGGTATGGTTTGGAATCACTGTTAATATGCAGAGCATTAAATAACTAATACAAGGAATCAGTGGGGACTATAGGTGGTCAGTGAATGTCAATCACCATTTTTAGAACAAAAGACTCAGAGGCCCAGAATGACAAATATGCTTATCGGATTCTCCCATGGAAGAGGAATCCATAACCAAAAGGAAAACTTGGCCTCCTTTTAGGGTGGTTGCTGATTTACTCCAATGCATGAGACTTGTCCAACTGTGCCCGTAACACAGCCCACTGTTCAGTAAGAAGCCTGCAAACTCAGGGATGCCTGCCAAGATTGTGGGACTGCAGGAAGACAGGGAAGCACCAGCCCCCGGATATGGTTAGGGGCTTGAGCAAGACTTGACCCTGCAACTGTATATCTTGGGTGCCATCAAAACAAATCCCAAAGGATGACTGAGGAGAGCAGAGCAGGAAACACCCATTCTCCAAAAGGGGCACTGGCACGAGTCTCTATTCATACTGTGCAGAGAGTGGCTTGGGGCAGGTGGGTGCCCTCTTCACCTGCTTCTTGCTGGTGCCCTGGTTGGCCTTAACTTTGTCCTTCATTGTGATATATTGGAAACTGCTGTTCTTTCCTGAGCACGTAAAAGTGACTCAATATCTTGAAAGCTGTTTTTCCATTTTGGCTGTTGGTGTCAAGAAAAAGCAATCTGACTGACGCGCTCTATTTTGTTCTCAGTTAACACACTGATTACAGCCTGCCTCTCCCACCAACTCCGATGAAAAAGAAGGGTAGGTATATGAAAATTGCCTCTGGTATTTTAAACACTGGGGGAAAAATTGCTCATTTGTTCAGCAGGCTTCCTAATATCCAGTATAATCCTCTTGTGTCTCAGAGCTTGAAGACCTTCCAGGAGAGAGCCTCTTCATCCAACTCCCCTGGTACTGGCCTGACTGTCCCTTTAGTTCACAGTTGAAGGGCAAATGGTGATGCAATGATTACAAGTCCTTTTGGAGTTGATCTGAGGGGAGGTGGGTCTAAAAGTATATCATTTTGAAACAGGAGGCTCTTTATAATCAAAATGCATTAGCCCAGTATAGCCTATTGTATAAAACACTGCTCCAGAACTCTCCGAGTAACCTGAATGGTTGTGCAGCACATCCTGAAGCTTCTACAGGTTCTGTTCAGACCCACTGTTCAATTCTGTCTCTCCTAGCTAACTATATGTGGCTACTGAGTGCTTGAAACTTGGCTAGATTAAACTGAGATGTGCTGTAAGTGCAAAATACATACCAGATTTCAAAGACTTAGTACAGAAAAAGAATGCAAATGATCTCATTAATAATTTGTTATTGATTATTTGGTGAAATGATAATTTTTTATATATACATTAAATATTATTAAAGTATTGTTTAACCAATTTTAAAAAAAGTTTTACATATTCCTTTTGTGGCTCACACAGCTTGTTCACTTCATTTGTAGAAGTGTTTCTTCTTAAAGGATACATGATTATTTTATTTTTTAAATATATTTTTTATTCATTCTAATTAGTTATACATGACAGTAGAATGCATTTTGACCCATCATACATAAATGAAGTGTAACTTCTCATTCTTCTGGTTGTACATGATGTAGAGTTACATAGGTCATGTAATCATACATACACATAGGGTAATAAAGTTCGATTCATTCTATTATCATTCCTACCCCCAAACCCCCTCCTCCTTCTTCACTCCCCTCTCTCTGGTCCAGATTACATCTGCCCCCATCCCCCAGTTGTGAATTAGCATCTGCATATCAGAAAACACATTCAGCATTTGGCTCTTTTGGATTGGCTTATTTCGCTTAGCATAATATTCTCCAGTTCCATCCATATACCAGAGTTTCTTTATCCATCCATTGATACTTGATTATTTTGGATAAGTTGTTTTCCAGTGAAAAGTTTAGTCCTGCTTTCCAGAAATTGATAACAAATACCTCATTCAGATATGTGATTGCTTTTATGCCTTGTTCAGATAATTTTGTGACTTGCTATCAAATGTTAAAATATGTAATTGAGTCTCTTTGCTCCCATGAATCTATTCAACTTTAAATCACAGAGCTGGCTGTGAGATGAGTCTGGAGGCTCCTTCTGGTTTTAGGATTTTAGGATTCTGTTTTAAAATTTGAAGCTTGAAAAGAGGAGAGAAATCTAGGTTAATTTGGGAGATTCTTGACATTTGAGGTGTGATAAAGTTTTCTGAAGGTAAAATCATTTTAACCAATCCCATTTCTGCT
This sequence comes from Glaucomys volans, assembly GCA_020662805.1. Taxonomy (NCBI): domain Eukaryota; kingdom Metazoa; phylum Chordata; class Mammalia; order Rodentia; family Sciuridae; genus Glaucomys; species Glaucomys volans. Next base: position 83,447 of record JAJEJO010002310.1, on the reverse strand, counting down.
GAGCTGGGAATCTGGAATCACAGACTCAGAGTGGAGCAGACAGGAGGGGCAGTGCTGCCTCCTACTGGGCTAATAGGGAGCAGCAAGTGTGCAGGGAAAGTGTCCCTGCACAGGCGCCTTGTGCTGGTCAGACCCCCAGACAGTGAGGACAATAACGGCTCAGGTGGGAGACACAAAGTGTGGGTGTGTGGGGAACTCCAACATCTCTAGCAGACCTTGCCACATGCCCCTTGCTGAAGATCTAACCCTTGATTCAAATTGGTGCTGGGCACCCCCTTCTGGTTACAGCAGTCACACTCTCTGTAGTCAGGACCAGTGAGGCTATAAGAATGTGACCACTGGAATCGTGTCCCTCCTGGTTCCGCTTCAAGGAGACTGCAGACCTGCCTGAAGGTGCTTGACAAGTCAGGAGAAGCCAACGCAAGGGGCGGAGAGTGCTAGCTCAGGCTAGCTCACCCATGTTGGCTTTCTTCCCTTCCCACTGAGGAAACTGATAAGTGAGTCTGTAAAGCATTCTTCTCTCATCTCATCTTCCCAACGCACAACACACTGGACAAACACATCCACACCACGCAGACACCCACACACAGACACACACACCACCACCGCACCTGGGTGGTCAGGGATACACTGGAGTGTATCCCTTCTTTACTTGGAGTAAAGAAGAGGTCCCTGGCATACACATGGAAACAAGGAAAACAGGAGTCTCCAACCTGTTACCAGGACTCTTGGGAATGGAGGAAAAGCTACATTACCTCCAGAGAAGAGAGGCCCTGACACAGCAGAGCATCACAGAGCCCAGAATGGATTATGGCCCCTGGCAGGTCAATTAGTAGCCACACTCTCCTAGAAACCAGTTATCTTGTTGCCTGCCCTCTCTCTGGTCTTCCCTTCATCTTTGAAGCTGGAATTTGTTGATCTTCAAGTAGTTAGCTGTCATGGGACTCTTCTTTACTCTGGGGGAAGAAAATTTAAAGTGCTGTCCCTAGTCCCAATTTTAGTTATCAGATTTCATCAATCAGACTATCAAGATCCAGAATTACCTGGAGTTGTTGCATTAGAGACCATGGAGACCCGGGCACTGAAGTACACAGGAGGGATTACACTCTTGAGAAGACTCTGAATAGCACAATCACACAGCTACTGAAGGACAAAAGAAGATGGAGACTGCCTAGGGTGAAAAAAGATCTTGGGTCGGTGCTAAACAACTTTTAAGGTTGGGGTAGAGGAGTGGCCCCAACACAAGCTCAGTCCCAGGGCCTGAAGCCTACTTGGATGACCAGTAATTGTAACTAGAAAGGGAGAGTTCAGGATGGATGGCTGAGCTTACTTTCCACACACCTTCTTTCCCAAAATGTTCCTAGGGAGGAGTCATAGCATGTGGCATTTGCCAGGGAGGGTGCTTGAGACGCGTGTTGTTCCATATTACCATAACGCATGTCTTTATTTCTCAAGGTCTTTTCTGATTAAAGAAGCAAAATCATATGAGCTCTCCCCCTCCCCATCCTTTACTCTCCACTGATGAGAAAGCAAACCCAGCAACTAAGGCAAGTGGCAACCTGTGGAAGGTGAACTTGGACAGGGACATGGCATCGCGGGTGGGAGCTGGAGGTGTCTGCAGACAAACAAGGCAAGAGAAAAGCCTTAGAATCCGCCACCCCCATGGACCCTCCACAATGGTTCCACTCAGAACACGTCCCTAAGCTGCTGCTCCTTGAGCATAAATGACCATGCTCTGGGCTATGTGAGCCCACCCTGGACCACAGCTGATTGAACCAGAGATGTACTTAATCCAAAGAAGGCCAATGGCCTATCAGATACCTGGTGAGAACTCTCTACCCAACAGAAATACTAGTAATAAAGACCACCAGAGCTCTCATTCAGCATTCAGGGCGCACACTGGGGCCAGGGATCAAGTGTTCACAACTTTAGCTTACCACCTAACCCCATGATAACCTTAGCTGATATTTCTAGACCTTTCCCCATGTGCTAAGTGCTCACCCAAGGATGTTCCTTGTATAAAGAGAACAGAAGACTGAGAAGCTACAGGTGTGTGGGAATCTTAGGTGTGTGCTAAAGAACTAAATAAACAGGTTGAGTTGCATGGCCACCATCACATAGCCAGTGAAAGGTCCCTCCCTGGGTGGTGTGCCCCCAGAGCTGCGGCTCGTCATCTTACACCGTACTTCTTTGTTAAAGGAGTGGATAAGTTAGAACATTGACGTTGTTTTTTGGGCACCAATCTATTTGATTTTAGTTAGGGTGAAGATGGGTCTCCCAAACTTATTTTGCTCTGTGGACGCCCGTATTTTGGGATGTGCAAAGTCGAGACACTGACTCCCTGGGCCCTGGAATGGCTTGCCCTGCTGGTGAGCAGGTGCTTCCCTTAACTGTCTCCTCTGGTCCACTCTGTGGTCTTCCCCCAAGCTTTGGTCCCTTCAGGACTTTCTTTCTCTTTGCCACAATAACAAGTTGACTTTGCAACTCAAAAGCAGGCAAGTCTTCTCTGTTCTAGGTGAAATTTGCCTTCCATCTGCGGGGCCCAGGCTTAGTGATACAGGGGGACAAAGCAGATTTAAATAACAACCATTGCCACAGCTTTGAATTATCAAAAGGGGAAAATACTTCACTATTTCAAGAAATTATATTATCATTCGGTGACTTCAACCAAAATTTTTTTATTATCTTTGCTTCTAAAGGAAAATATGAAAGGTAATTGTGAAATGGTTTTCTATTTGTTAGCAAGCTTGGACCATGTGTGAGGCAGGGTGCCAATTCCAGGAAAATAAGGATGCAAATGGGGTGGGCTCAGCAGAGCGAGGAGAGGAACTGCCACATACACCCAGCGAGTGTGGGGACAATGGAGGAAGATGGAAATGTGGCGGGTGTCCCATGGACAGAGCAACTAATTCTACATGGGGAGGGGCTTAACCATGTTAAATTATAAAAACAAGAAACCACATTAAGTAATAATAATGCAATTATGTCTCTTTTTTGTTTGTTTCTTGAACTTAACGTTTAAACCCTTGATATTTCGTATTAAATATTTGTTCAGATGTTCCCTTCCTTCACATTTGTAGCCTTTGCTTCATTTTATTTTAGTTTATTTTGGGGGACTGGGGATTGAACCCAGGGCCTCACCCACACAAAGCACTTGCTCTACCACTGAGCTGGGCCCCCAACCCCTGGGTTCATGTTTTGAAGATAAACTGAGTCAGGCAGTGGAGGTTGAGGGGTGGGTGGGAAGGTCATGGGGGCACGGGGAGGCTGATTCCTTCCCCTAGTGCTGTGCAGAGGACCAGAACCAAGGCAGTGGCAAGAGGGGTTGGACAGGCCTGGTCCTGGGAGACGCTTTCCAGTCCCAGGCCTGGTGAGGGAGGGAGGGAGGGAGGAGGTTGCGATGACTTCATCATTCCTGCCTTGGGGGATTGACCCAATTAAGTGTGCTTGAGAAGATAGCAGGTGACATGGATTAGAGAGCCTGATGATGGGTTGCTAGATGCCTATAGGACAACTAGAGTGACATGGAAAATATATAGTTGACAGCCAAATCTAGAAGCTGGGTAAGAGACCAGGTTGAAGAGAGAGACCCAGCCACCATTGTTGTGTGTACTGTGCACAGAAGGTGGCATTGAAAGTCATGGGAAGGGAGATCCCTCTGGGTAGGTGGGCAAAGCTGGGGGAGAGGAAGAACCCCAACATCAAGAGTGCAGGCAGGGGTGGGAGAGCCAGTCAATGGAGTTAACAGTGATTTCAGAGTCTGCATAAAACTGGGAGAGTATAGCAACAGTTAGCAGCTTACCAAATACCATACTCCTGGCGACGGTGTTGGATACTTTCTCAGGCACTGTGTGATTAGACTGTCGTAACGATATTGAAATTGATATTATGCCCATTTTACAGATGAGGAAACAGAGACTTAGAAAGAGTAAGTAACTTACAAAGATCACACTGTTAGTCTGGGGCAGACCCAGGATTTGGACTCTGATTTGTCTTACTTCAGAGCCTGTCTTCCCACTCAACACTGGCTTGCTGGCTTGGCATTTTGGAAGCCAAGCCAGGATGGCGTTCAAGAAGGAGGGGTGGGAGTTGAAGGCCATGGTGGGGGAACACATTTGTCTTTCCAATTCTGCTTCAGGCTAATATCAACAAGTGTGCGGGCCCTGGCTCAGGGTAACTGAGTCAAAGAATAAAGACCCCTAATGTGGAAAGATCCCAAGAGACACCTCTGTCTGGGAAGAAATGTGAGAGCAATTGAATCTTGGAAATTTAAGCACAAAGAGACTGGAGGCAGGTGCAAGGTTAAATAAACTCGAGCCTCTGACAGTTGAAAACTTGAGATGTAATGATTTCCAGATTCTACTGTTTGAATGTGTTGAAGCCAAGTTTCCCAAGTCTGGGAATCCAGGCCTCTCTTCATTAGTTTCCTCATTCAGAGAGACCATACGACACATCCTGTTCTCCACATCAAGACACTAGATGTATAAAACATCTACTCCATTAAACACCCTGAGCATTAAGATGTCTGAAATGATTCTTCTCTTCTAGGCCAACAATAACTACTACTAGTTATTGAGTCTTGACTTTGTGCTAGAAACCGTTCTTAGCACTTTATCTGTAGTACCGTTTCTAAGACACATCAACCCTAAAAGACGAGTGAATTTTAGAGCCATTTTACAATTGAGGTCAGTGGGACTGTGGAGGCAGAGCTCCCAGCCCTGCATCCTCAGGCTGGAGGACATGTGCAGCTGGGTCTTTGCTCAGCTCAGGGGCCCTCTCGTGTTTCTCACGCGTTTCCTTAGAGCTATGTTGCTCTGCGTGCCTTTAGGAGACAATTTGCATTTGATGGTTGTCACGTACACGCATCATGAGATAGCATTTTGTTCTCAATTCTTGAGTGAACCTTGGACTTGAATGTTGTTATGAAATGTCGTATAAAATGTTATTATAAAACAAGCTTTAGATACAAGAGTACATAAAGCTCATCTGTACAACGTAAAGAATAGCAATACAATATGTGGGTATCTGCCCTCTGGGCCAGGGAACAGCTCCTCCCCAAAGCCCAGAAGCTTCTGGTACACTTCTCCCACTGTGTTTCCCTCCCTTCCTACAGGAGGTGGTCACCACCCTGAAGGAACTCTGTGTTAATTAAGCCTTTGCATTTTTTTAGAGCCTCATCACCTAGGATTGTATCCCTCAACAACACGCCTTCTAGGTTTGCATATTTTTCAACTAAGGTTAAATGAAGTCATGCTCTTCACTTGCTTGTTTCTCTGTCTCATGTTCTTGGGTTTATCCAGATCTTTGTACATGTTGTAGCTCCTCCCCAGTATGTGACCATGACGCAGTGGTCATACACTGCATCGTGTTGAAAAACCATTGTTGTTCTGAATCTTTTACAAATGGCAGTGCTCCCTTGATTTGCATGATTAAGACAGAGCGAGAGCGAGAGTGAGAGCAAGAGCAAGAGAGAGAGAGAATGGCAGAGGGAGAGAGACACATATAGAGACATATGAGACAGAGACAGACTGAGATACATGATCAGTGAGACAAAGACTGTGAACGAAACAGTGAGAGACAGAGGCACAGGGAGACAGAGAGGGAGACACAGAAAGAGGAGAGAGGACAGTGGAGAGCGGGGAGGAGGGGAGAGACAGAATATCAGAGCAGCACCAAGCCAGAGCCAGACAGGAAGCCACGGGTCTGCCAGCCACTGGGTGCACCTCACCCGTGTTTACTTCGTGTTAGGTCAGCGCTCTGTCCCCAGTGACGTTTATCAGACTGGGAATTGTTTTCAAAGAGATCAAAACACTTTGGAAAACACAGACACGGACCTGAGTTCCTAAAAGCTTTGTAAGCCAAAGGCAGTCCTGGCCCAGCCTCGCCCATGCTCTCCAGCTCTCCCTCTCAGGGCTGTGGCAGAAGGGCCACTTCCACACCAGCCAGGCACACAGCTGCAGAGAGGCAGCTGGTGTGTGGCAGATGTGGTCGCAGCTGGCACCTCTTCCTGCTCCTTTGCTTGTGTGTGTGTGTGTGTGTGTGTGTGTGCGTGCATGTGCACACGTGTGCGATGGGGTCAGAGCTGGCTGGCACCTCTTCCTGCTCCTGGGCTAGGCACGAGGGTCTTCTGTTTGTGGTTTCCAATCACTGTTGTTTCCAAGAGCAACAAGGCGTGGTAGGATCTCACCAAGTCAGAAGCTGTGGGTTTTCAGATCTGCTGCCCACTGCTTGATAATGAAGTTCCTTCGGTAACCATGCCTCTTGGGCTCCCCTGTCTCAGGGTCTGTCCCATTAATTGTTTTGCCTAGAGCTACCTCTATAGCTATTCTAACTTTGGCCTAAAGATCTATCCATACATAGTGAACTGCAGCCTAACTCGATGTACAAACAGACTGCAATCCACTCTTACAACAAGTAGCCAAAGCTCAGCCAATCACAAGCGTCCAAATGTTCAAATCAGCTTCTAATGACACAGATGCCATTTGTGACCAGTCATGCTGTCTCTGTACCTCACTTCCGTTTCCTGTGGGCCATTTCCTTTTTTTCTGGCTATAAATTTAACCTAGTCATGTGGTGAAGCAGGGTACCCTGAACCAGATTTGATGGTCTGTTTTAGAATCGCAAATGAGATTTATAGAATGGTATTCTTTATAAAGTATTTTTAAACTCCACTTGGTCTAGAATTGTTCTCCTGCCATTTCTCTTGGATATTGCAGTCTGCCTCTGGACCCATGGCTGTGTTGTGCTTTTAGTTCCAGTGTCAGTGAACTGAACATACCCATCTACCCTGCCTCCACGTCCAACTGACATTATGGGCTTCCTCTTATCTCTGGGAGAGTCTGAGGACAAAACCCCTTGAAGATGGTGGCCAGGTCACATGTGATGCTAAAATGCTGAAGTAACAACTACTCCAGGCCCCTCAAGTGTCCTTCTTCTGCCCCCTTGCTGGCCATATTGCTCAGACCCCTCCCTCAGAACCCCTGGATCACTGAAGCAAAGGTTTTGTCTTGGTATAGCACAAAGCTTCCAAGACCTTGCTCCACCTTCAGGCACGGACAGTTCCAAATGCACTTGCCCATGAGAGCAGGGAAGGCTGTGTTGGGACTTGGTATAAGCCAGAGAGGTGCCCTGATAGAGAACAGGACACTGGACCCCCCAGCTCTGCAGAGGACAGATGTGAATGGGCAGGAGCTACTACCAACACTAGCTGATCAGCATCCCCTTCTCCCCTCTCCCTGGTGCTCACTGAGTGGTAGCACAACTGCCTGGGTTTAAAGTCAGTTCCTCCACTTTCCTGTGTGATTTGGGGCAAGTTACTTACCTCTCTGTGCCTTAGTGTTTTCCTCTGTAACATGGGAATAGCTGTAGGCTTCCCCAGGGGAGGGAGAGGATGAACTGAGGGCTTAGAATGATGCACAGTACTCTGTGCATGATTCTTTCCATTTTGTACAGAAGGAAACTGACTCGCAGGCAGATTGTGTGACTTCCTCTGAGCAAGCAAGGAAGGAAGCAGTGAAATTGCCAGAGCCCATATTCTTCTAGCTACAATGTACCCAGACCCCAAATCTGTATCACACACAGGGACTCACCCCAAACTGCTCCTTGGGGCCAGTCAACTCAGGACACTAGAATTCTCCCTGCATTCAATTTCTTTCTTTCTTTTTAAATTCATTTTAATTTCTTGGTACTGGGGATTGAAATCAGGGATCCAGTCCTTCTTTTAAAATTGTTTTATTTTAAGACAGGGTCTCACTAAGTGGCTCAGGGTCTTGCTAAATTTCTGAGATTGGCCTTGAACTTGTAATCCTCCTGCCTCAGCCTCCCATGTCCCTGGAATTATAGGCGTGTACCACTGTGCTCAGCTACTTTATTCATTTGCTATAGTTGCTGTAACCAATTAACACATTAGGTGGCTTAAAGCAACATAAATTTATTCTTTTACAATACTGAACTTCTCAAATGCATTGTGTTTTAGATTCACTAGGGACGTTTGTTAAAAGTACACATTTTCAGGCCCCATTTCCAGAGATCTGATGGCACATCTGGACCCAGGACACTGCATTTTAACAAGGAGCCCATGCTCTCCCCTCTCCTGACTGCCTGTAGATTCTTCATGCTGGTTGTCTTCGGATCATGTTTGGAGAATTGCATTAAAAACAATAATGCTAGTTTGTGATCATTTGGGGGAATTTTAAGTACAAAGTCCAGAAGCAGCAAAAGGCTAAAAACAAAAACAAAACAAACAAACAAAAGCCAGTCTGATGCAGAGAAGCTGTAACAGAAGAGAGTGTGGCATCCCATGCTGTGTTAATTGACCCCTAAGACTGAACCACCACCACTGAGGTCAACTGTGTTTAAAGCACCTTACCTTACACCTTCCTCCTGGTCCTCAACCAAAAGAAAGTTTTATGATACAGAGGATTTTTAACTTGCTCAGCCTTGCAAACTGAATCAAATGTTTTTCTGGTCAACTTGAATGATAAAGCGTTGCTCGTGGATCCTGGTGATACTGACTTCAGCCATGAAATCCAGGAGAAGGGAAATTGCAATAAAAAGAGAGAGAAAAAAAAGCACTTCAAGTCAGAATCTTGTTGGCTCGATCCAAAGTTCAACACATTTTTGCATCAGATCTATGCACTGTGAATTGCTTCTCTTTCAGAGATGTTTTATGAATTTGATTTAAGCTTAAGAGCAGAAAACACTCAATGTCCTGAATAATGCAAATGCAGAAAGAAAAATTCCACCTCCTCTTTGGTGAGGGGTGTGTTAATCTTTTCTTAGAAAATTCAGTCTGACCTTGAAGCCCAGTGGAGAAGTCCTGGGACTGCGGAGCAGAGCCTTGCTCCCCAGGGAGCTGGTACATTTCCATGTTCTAGGGCGCCAGGGAGGGAGCTGGCTGTGTGATTATGGCCTTTATCCCCTTTTTGTCTCTCTGAATAGACAAAAATGATTGTTCTTCAAATGACATTCTATTTGGAGCTCCTGAGACACCACAGAAGAAAGAAATAGCACAGGGGTGGTTGGTGTTCTGAGTTGAGGCTGATGATAATCGAGGAACTGGCATTTGGAAGAGTTCTGTGCAGAGAGGAAAAGTACCCAGATGAGACCAGCTCAGAGGACACGTGTAAAATGTCACTGTCCTGGAAGCTCACCCCTCCAAGCACCCACTTTCCTTTTGAAAGCATATTCGATGAAAACCTTTCTAGAACTTTATCACACACATTTTTCAAGTTCTTTAAATGGAGAATATGGAACCCAATTTAATGGTAGTGTAGGGAGAGGTGTAGAAATCATCTCACCCAATTCCTCCACTGCAAATGACACAAGCTGGGGGACTCACATCAAGCAACAACCCAATCATGGTAGAACCAGGCTCTCTAGGAAATATTTGGATGTTCTTTCTATTTCATCTTTCCATTATTTTTTCTCTTTAAAATCTCATTATTTTCTTGCCTAACACTATTTTTTTCAGTGATCACTGAGAAACTCATAGGTAATCTGTTTATACCTTTATTTTTTAGTTTTTAAAATTATTTTCAATTTTTTATTTATTTTTACTTTCTAACACTATTTTTTAAGGTAAACTATGGTTAAGGAAATGCACATAGTTTCTCCTTTGGATGCAAATATAATTTTGTAGGAGGTGACTCATAGGGTACCAGTGCTGAAGATGAGCTGTCACTCAGGCTCAGTGCTTTCTTCTACTTAAGAGGATTTCTTTTTCTTTTCTTTTCTTTCTTTTTTTCTCTTTCTTTCTTTCTTCCCTCCCTCTTTGCCTCTTTCCTCCCTCCCTTCCTTCCTTCCTCCCTCCCTTCCTTCCTTCCTTCCTTCTTTCCTTCCTTCCTTCCTTCCTTCCTTCCTTCCTTCCTTCCTTCCTTCATTCCTTCCTTCCTTCTTTCCTTCCCTCCTTTCTTCCTTCCTATCTTTCTTTCTTCATACCAGGGATTGAACTCAGGGGTGCTTAACCACTGAACCACATCCCCAGATTTCTTTTTTGTTTTTTCTTTTAAGACAGGGTCTCATTGAATTGCTTAAGGTCTCACTAAGTTGCTGAGGCTGGCTTTGAACTTGTGATCCTCCTGTCTCAGCCTCCCAAACTACTGGGATTATAGGCTTATGCCACTGCTCCTGGCTTCAAGTGGATTTCTACTTTTCTGCATATTGCTTCCAGAAAAACCTAGACTTTAATCTCAATTTATACAATACTACCCCCACCTCCTTCATTCTGTATTGGTGGCTGCTCCTGTTCTTTTTCCCGGAACAGAGTTTGCTCATGAATTATCTCCCCAGTGCCAATGTCAATTCCCTAACAGGAGCCCCCATGTGGGAAGCACTGTGTAGAAGTCGCTTTACCTACCAGAGAGCAAACGAGACTGAACAGCATTAACAATTCCATTCAGTTTGTTCCTTACAGAAATATATTGAGTCTTTCTCTTTCAGATCTGAGAAGATGGAGACTATTTTCCTGCTTTGCTTTCTCTAATCTAACAGAGAATCCAAGCATGGCTGAAGGGTAGAGATTGTTCTGTGTGGTTTAATTGTTAACACAAAACTGCACATTGCAAGAAAATCAAGACTCTCATAGCATTTAAAATGGGATGATATTTTCTATTTTCATTAGAAAAATATGGATTTTTTGATAAATGATTTAAAAAAATCTAACTACTACAACATGCGGCTATTTTAAGCTCTTCATGATTTATACTTGTAAATGCTATTAATTTCTATTCTTCTATTTCATTATGCCTTCAAGAATCAGCTAGAAAAGACAAAAAAATGAAAAGGTCCCATTGCTGCCATGGATTTAGTCTGTTTCTTAGAATCTATTAATTTTTGTTGAGGCACAACAAATGGAAATAAAGCTATACAAATATAGAGCAGAGTACATTCTTACATAACTATGTATATATTTACATAGTCAGGTGACTACCACCTGCATGGAGATATAAAAATCTACAGCACTACAGGAAGGTCCCTCACACCCCTCTTTTATTTTTATTTTTCTGAGACAAGGTCTTACTAAGTTGCTTAGGGCCTTGCTAAGTTGCTGAGACTGGCTTTGAACTTGTGATCTTCTTGCCTCAGGCTCCCAAGCCCTAGGATTACAGGTATGTGCCACGCACCTGGCTCTTCATATGTTCTTGATGAGTCCTCCCTTGCATTATTCTCATAATTTTTTTCTCCCATTCCATGGTGTGTCTGTTTACTATCATTACAGTAAAGGACAGAGATTCTTAATATTTTATAAATGGAGACCCAATTTATAAAAACTTTTTTTTTTTTTTTTTTTTGCTATTATAGTTGGTTCTTTTGTGTGTTTTGTTGAAGAAATCTTTGCCTATCCACAGGTCAAGAAAATATTCTTCTATATATTATATTATTTGTTTATTTATTTACTTTTGGTGTGTTGGAGATCCAAGCCAGGGCTTTGTGCATGCCAGGCAAGCACTCTAGCACTGAGCTACACCCTTTCCCTGTGTATATTTTAGAAACTTTACCATTTACTTCTTTACACTTATATCTATAATTCATCTCAAATTAGCTTCTGAGTGTGATCTGAGGCAGGGATCAAGGTTAGTTTTCCTCTCCTATGGACATCCAACTGCTCTGGCACACTTTACTGAAGAGGCTGTCCCTTCTTACTCTAGTGGTGCTTTCATTGTAAATCAAATGACCGCCTGTGTGTGAGTCTGTGTCTAGACACATGACCTTCACTTTTAGCATATTCATTGCAAATATTCTACTGGATATGGCCTTGGACTGAGTGTCAGGAGCCCTGACTTCCAGGGATGGTTTTGGAGGCAGGGGCAGAGATTCAGGATTCAAGGACATATTGCTCTGCTTGCTGCCACATCTGATATTCCCTCCTAGCATATGTGCCTCAACCTATGTAGCTGGTAGGTGACCACCCTTCTCCTTCAGTCACTCTGATTAACCTCAGTGGCCACCTTACCTGTACTTACTGATTTTTTTCCTCTTGGGAATTTAACATGAGAGTCATAGAGATTGATGAGATCTGAGCCCAGTGCTTACAATTTTTGGTAGGTTGTGTACTTTTATATAAAGTTCCATTTAGCCAGGAGTGGTGGCACATGCCTGTATTCCCAGTGACTCAGGAGGCTGAGACAGAAGGATCACAAGTTCGAGGTCAGCCTCAGCAATTCGGTGAGACCCTCACTTGAAATAAAACATAAAAAGGATGGGGGATTTGACTCAGTGGTAAAGCACCCCTGGGTTCAATCCCCAGGACCAAAACCAAACAAAAAAGTTCCATTTTTATTCAAGCTGGTTTGGGTGTTTCTTGCTACCAAATGAACTTTGACTAGAACACCTGGCTTTTCCATCTCTCAGAACACTAGGATTTCCTGTCACTTCTGTTGTAAAACAGGTCATAACCCTGACCTTGGCGCTAGAGACCCATGTGAGGGTGCAAGCAAGCAAAACTTGCCGCAGAAACTGACCACACGTGTGAGTGAGCAGGAAGCAGGTAGGGAGATGGCAGGAACCATCATGGGGATTGATGAAGGGGATAAACAAAGAACAGTGACACCTCACAGGTATTCTTCCCCTACTGAAAACCAGTTATATCTGTTCATTCCTGAGATCACAGTGATATGCTTCCCACAGCCTGGGGAAAGGCTGCCCTCTGTTTTGGAGAAATCCACATACAGTGGGCATTATGGATGTCTCCAAGAGGAAAGCAAGAACCTGCCTATAAAGGAGGGCTGTGGAATTTGGGGGCAGCAAAAACGCCAGCCCGATTATAATTTGTCATTAGATAAAGGAACTCTAATCAGCCAGACAGTGTCCTTGTTGGACAAAGAGTGGGTAAACATGAAGGGGAGGGTCGGCATGGACTATGCACCTGACTGGCACAACCAGGCAAGAGAAATGCTACCCGCAGAGCACCAGCCTTGAGGAGGCTGGGGATGGCACTCTGCAGGGACAGGGACCACAACCCAGAAGAACACCTTCATAGCCATTCACATCTTCCTTTTCTCTAAGCCACACTCACAAGTCACTTGGTTGCCAATGGCCAATATGTCTTCCTCATATACTGCAAGTGGGAAGATAAGGCCGTGGAAAGGAGTAAAAATATTTTAGCTAGTGGAAGGAGGTACCATTGCCTGTCTCATTTATGTGTTTCAATGAGCTTCAGTGGCCAAAGTTAGCATTCTTGTTTTCAACCAACCCTGGTACACTAGTAAAGCTAAGCTGGTTGAGGTCCCATAAATCAATCCATGGAGGCTGAAAGATCATCCTACGTTATCATAAAATATTATTTTTAAAACCATCTCACCATTGCCGCAGGAATCATCTTAAGGCCCATAGTTCATAAAGGCATTTATGAGAACTTTGCAGCAGGTACTTAAGAACTGTGCTTGCGTTGGAAGGCACTCGTATCTTCAGAACATTCAGTGTTTTGTGATTTGTGATGGAGCATACAGGACAGAGAGTCAGCACGAGAAAGATCAGGTCCACCATAACAAAACACCATGGACCGGATGGCTTAAATAACAGGAACTTGTATTCTTGTAGCTTTGAAAGCTGGAAGTTCTAGACCAAGGTGATGTTTTGATGGCCACCCCTTGCCACCTTTTCACCATCATCCTTCTGCACACATACCTCCTCCTGTCCCTATATGGACATCAGTCACATTGGACTCAGGCCTCACCCTGACAACTTCATTTTCACTTACTCACCCCTTGAAATGTCCTATGTCCAAACAAGGTAACATTCTGATGTATGAAGAACTAGGACTTCAACATATACATTTTTGTGTGTGGGGGGGGCAAAATTCAGTCCATAAAAGATCTTGAAATTTGTCCTGTCAGGGCAGCAAGTCTTCCAATGTCCAAGGTTAGCACTCAGACCAGACAGGCAAGGTTAGCTTCCTCATTGTAGAATGCTCCCCACACTCACAGAAAGTGTGACAAAGATTGCTATTTAATTATTGTGTTGGATGGAAAGAGGTATATAGCACAAACTAAAATACTATTGTCTTAATTTAAAAACCAACAAACAGGTGAGGAATATCAATATCCCAAGCAGCGTGGGTGTATTAGCCCCAAGTTGGTGTGATGGTTGCTACTTATGGAGAAGAACCTTTCTGTGGGGAATGGTCCATCAGCAGGCCCAGAAGAGGAGAATTAATGCTTCCTGTGCTGAGGCATCCCAGCACTCTGGGGATTTTGCCTGAATCCAGCTGATTCTGGGACAGGGTTGCTGGACCTTGAAGGGAGGTCCTATCAGAAGCCCCCATCTCTAACTGCTGTGCAGCCTGAGTCACCTTGTTCTTTGCCAATATCTCTCCACATTTATGAATGAAGAGAGGAAACAGTTGAGTACAAGCTAGCTCAAACAGAATCTCTGTTGCCCTGGCCATGTCTCTAAAGCTTCTGATGATGGACCGCGCTTCCAGGCACGGTCTACTTCTTGCTCCTGTCAGTTGCCAGGTCAGGATTGATGTCAAGAGGGTTGTGGCAAACATTTTAGTAGTATGTGATGATTTGCAGGGAGAAATAGCCTCAAGCCAGTTAGAATGACTACTGTATTTATTCATGTGTTTATTGAGCACATACTGGACCAAGGGATGCACTTCTGATTATTATGCAATTCCTCTTCCATGCAAATTTCACTTTATCTGCAGAGACAGATAATAAATAAAGCCATTAGTGAAATGTGTCTTATGTCAGATGGTGATACATATTCTGGAGAAAAATAAGGCAGAGAGGAGGAATGAGCAGGTGGGGGGCAGCTTTGCAGTTATGAGGGACAGCCAGGAAGACTGAGTAGCATCTTGAACACGAGGAAGCAAGCCATGGAGCTACTGGGGGAAGAATGTTCCAGGCAAAGCGACCTGGTGCAAATGCTCTCAGGTACATTAAGGAAGAGACAGGGAGCCAGCATGGCTGAAGCAGGAGAGGATGAAGAGACCACATGGGTGGGAGGAGGTGACAGCGTGAGCAGGACTGGGCACACAGATCACACAGGGCATTTGTAGGGCTGTGGCTTTGACTTTGAGTGACTTGGGAAGCTGTTGAGGGTCTGAGTAGACAAGTGAATGATTTACTAACTTTTAAAATGATCGAGAACTATTTGAAGGAAGGCATGAGCAGAAGTAGGAAGACCAGTGAAGACGTTACTGCAAAAAGCCAGGTAAGATCTGGTGGCGACTGGACCCAGTGGCAGGGACTGTGGAAAGGGTTGGACTGCAGATGCATTTTGAAGTAGAATCATTAGGAACTACTGAGAGCTTAGAAGTGGTTGATGTACGAGAGGAAACCAGAGGCAGGTGGACCTCAAGGTCTTAGGCCCATAATAACTATCAATCGAGTGCTGAAGGGGCCAGAAGTATTACCAGGAAGTAGTTTTAGTCAGACAGATTCTAGAGTACCTGATAATTCAGACAGCCCTCCTCTGAACTTCACGGTAAGCACTTAAGCATAAATAATGGCTAAAATGCCCCCATCCGACTTCCCTGTTCCTGGTACCCCCAAGTCACATCCACACATCTACCCACCCCCTCACTCATCCTAGTCTTCAGCTGCTTCTCAGATATCTGTCAGGAACTCCTTGTCCCCTGAAGTCTAGATGAGATTTATTTGGAACCCCCATTCCAAGGTATGTGGAAGTTCAAGGTCTACCAAGGACTTTCGCCAGATTCCAGGGGCTCATGTTCTTTGGCTTCCTGTGTGTCCTGGACTCCAGCTGCCATCCGTGCTGTCTCCATCGTGTCCTCACACCAAACACCCTGGGGTGTCAGGGACCCTACTGATGAGTTGAGACGGTACATGTTTCTTCCCTTTTCTCCTTCCTCTTTTCCAGGAGTGAAAGTTGTCGCCCTTGTTGTTCTCTACGTAGCAGTTTAAGGGTGCCTTTGTGGTTTAGAGATCTCCACTCTGAGATCTTCTCATAAAGAAGCCATGTCTTTCTTAGAGCTGTCTGAAAGTTTTCAGACGGAGCTTGCTGGTTTGATTTTTTTAAAAATGGTTCCTCAGCCTGCTCCTTGGAGAGGGGCTGAAAGCACACAGGGACCCATGCCTCTCCGCCACATCTGTCACACCTCACCGGTTCCAGGTGATCTAGAGTAGGGCTGCTCTTACAGCTTTTACTTTGCTCTCTTTGAACTTGGGTCCCAAGTTGAGTGCTGGCCACGGAGGGAGCAGAGCTACAATGACCAGGTTCTGAACAGAGCCCTCCTCTTCAATCACTATAGATAATTTACTGAGCTCAACTCCTCTCATTTGGCATCTTCTCCCCCCGAATGCGCTGTCCCTGAAGGCTCTCAGACCTCCTGTCAGTCAGCACTTGGCAAACCCACCCACCAATTTGCAGATGCGTTCAGACAGGTCTGTCTCTCAATTTGATTCCAGCTGGGACCTATGTATCTTATGAATAAATTTAATCACTGCACTTTGACCCCATTAATGACATTTAATATTGGTCCTGAGTAAAGCTACTTTCACACAGAAAAGATACCCATACTCTGAGATGAATGTGGTCATGATTGTTATGGGGCGCAACTTAAGAACAGACCGATCACCACTGAGAAATCCAAATTTGAGGGTCTTTATTAGCCAGCTGGCTGACTGTCTCACACAATGCCCCAAAAATGGCTATTGGGAGAACAGCCCCGACCATAGGGTTGCAGGGGTTCTTATACCATAAGTCAGTACATCAATCGTAGGTGTCTGTTGCTATGATTTAAAATTACAAACTAACATAATGAGATCTAAAATCATTAGCAGAAGGGGAAAGTGGGTCAAAATAACCTTACTTCAGTACAAATTAAAGAACGGTTACTAACATCTAGATAATCACTGTTGACATAGTACATTGTCTAGGAAAAATAAGAATCAAAAAGAGAACAGTTTTTCATTATATAAGAATTGTCATTTTGTGTTGCCAAACATTTCATGCTAAGTGACTGATGATGGGTACGGAGGCAGGGTGTTGCCATGGGAGAAGCATTTTCTACATAACATGGAGTCTCAAGGTAAAATGGAGTCTGTTTAGTCATTGCCCATACAGCCTGGCCTATAACATTTCCATGGAGTCAAATATGTCAGCCCATCACAATAGTTAAATAAAATATGAATGATATTTCTTCTAGCCTCCATACTCCATGTTTGCTTAAAAATAGTTTCTATGTATCCTGGCATTGCCAGTGAAGGAAGCCAGGATACCCTGTGAATGTGCATAACTCACTGTTAACTTAGGCAGGCACCTGAGGCTCAAGTCCTGATCGAGTTCTAACCCTTTTGGTTGGGACAATGTGGAAAGTCTGATGTAAGCTTCAGGTCAGAGTGCACAGAGACCAAGCAGAAACTTTTTCTGTCTTCCTTCCCACAGTATCAGATAGAGGCCCCCCACTTTTTTTTTTAATAAAGCAGAAGAAAAAAGTTGCTGTTCAATTTACTAAAACATAAAGATGTTTCTATTAAAATATTTTATTACTTATAAAATATAATGTGGATAAGAGCAATGCATGATTAACATATAGACTAGCAAATTGCAAAAAAAGTTTTTGAGGTCCTCATTTTCTGTAATACAACACAGGAAAATACTTTACTAATGTGCTATCTTCACTGAGCACAAGATTTTCTTGACTTTTTTTGCAGATTTTCTTATTATTTCATCAACATTTATACTTTTCAACAACTTCATTTTTGTTGGCTATAAATAAAAATGATGTCAATTGCTCTAGGCAAAAGCAGGATTACAAATGCTTTCTGATTATTTTAAATATTTTCAAGATATAGATAGATGTAGATATATAGACTTTAAGGAATTGGCTCCTGCCTTTGTGATGCTGGACAGATGGAAATTCAGGTATGAGCTGATGTTGCAGTCTTGAGTCTGAAATTGGCAGAGCAGGTTGGACGGGCTGGAAGTCCAGGCAGGGTTTCCAAGTACCAGTCTTGAGGTAGAATTCCTTTTTCTTTGGGAAAATCTCAGGCTCTGCCCTCCCCCTTTTCTTTGGTGCATTGTAACTACATGGATCAGTGGGATTTTTTATTTCATATTTTTTCATGCACACGATATAACACTGTGATTTGGTCATTTTCATTCCCCAGTACCTCCCCTTTCTCTCTTCTACCTCTGCCTGGTCTCCTTCTTCTACTCTACTGTTTCCCTTCTTTTTTATGCAATCACCCTCCCCCCCACATCCCCCTTTTTTTCTCTCTCTGGTTTCCACATATGAGAGAAGACATATGACCCTTGACTTTCTGAGTTTGGCTTATTTCACTTGGCATGATGTTCTCCAGTTTCACCTGTTTTCCTGCAAATGACATAATTTCATTATTCTGTAAGACTGACTAAGACTCCATTGTGTATGTGTACCACAGTTTCTTTATCCATTCATCAGTTAAAAGATACCAAGGATAGCTCCATAATTTGGTTATTGTGAATTGTGCAGCTATAAACATGGGTATGCATATGTCACTACAGTATGATGACTTTAATTCTTTTGAATAAATTTGCAAGAGTGGTATAGCTGAATGACATGGTGGTTCCATGCCTAGTGTTCTGAGGGACCTTCATACTGATAGTGGTCTTACTAATTTACAATCCCACCAGCAGTGTAAAAGTATTCTTCCCCCACGTCCTCCCCAGCATTTATTGTTATTTGTATTCTTGATGACTGCCATTCTAACTGGAGTGAGATGATATCTCAGTGTAGTTTTGATGGGCATTTCCCAAATTTCTAATGATGTTGAACATTTTTTCATATATTTGTTGACCCTTTGTATTTCTTCTTTTGAGAAGTATCTGGTTCATTTGTCCTTTTACTGATTTTTTTTTTGGTGGTAAGTTTTTTGAGGTTTTTATATATTCTGGATATTAATTATCTGTCAGAGGAATAGCAAAAATTATCTTCCATTCCATCGGTTCCCTATTCACATTCTTAATTGTTTCCTTTTGTTGTACAAAAGCTTTTTAATTTGATGTCATCCCATTTATTAATCCTTGGTATTATTCCTGAGCTTAGGAGCCCTATCAAGGAAGTTGTTTCCTGTGCCTGTATGCTCAAGTGTTGGCCCTAAGTTCTCTCCTAGCAGTTGCAAAATTTCTGGTCTAATTTCTAAGTCTTAGATCCATTTTGAGTTGACTTTTGTGCCGAGTGAGAGATAGGGATCTAGTTTTGTTCTTCTACACGTGGATAACCACTGTTCCCAGCACCATCGGTTAAAAAGGCTGTTTTTTTCTTTAACATATATTTCTGATGTCTTTGTCAAGGATCAGGTGACTGTATCTGTGTGGGTTTGTCTCTGTGTCTTCTGTTCTGTTCCATTGGTCTGTATGTCTGTTTTTATGCCAGTACCATGCAGTTTTTGTTACTATAGCTCTGTAGTGCAATCCATAGTCAGATATTGTGAGGCTTTTAACATTTTTTTTTTTTTTGGCTTAGAATTGCTTTGACTATTCTGGGTCTTTTATTCTTCCAGATGAATTTTAGGACTGTTTTTTTCTAGTTCTGTGAATAACATCATTGTTGTTTTTATGGGGACTGAATTGAATCTGTAGATTTCTTTTGGTAACATGGTCATCTTAACAATATTAATTCTGCCTACCTATGAAGATGAGATAGTTCTATCTTCTAGTATCTTCTTCCATTTCTTTCTTCATTGTTCCATAATTTTCTTTCACCTCCCTTGATTAGATTTATTTCTAGGTATTTTATTTTATTTTCCGAGGCACTGTGATGGAATTGTTTTGCTGATTTCTTTTTCAGCAAATATGTGATTAGTTTGTAGGGAAGCGATTGATTTTTGTATGTTGATTTTGCATCCTGTGATCATTTTTAATTTAGGAAGGGTCTTTCTGTTGACACCTGCTATTGAGACAACAAATATTATTTTATACTTCGTGACAATACTGGTATCTATTTTGATAAATTATTTGAAAGTATAAATTTTAGTTCGTCTAGAGCTGATGGTGCTTGCAGCACAATTTTTCTAAGAAGATTTAAGTCTTCATAAAAATCAGTTTCATTCAAATTTGAATTTAATTTTGAGTATAAATATATATAGTAACATTTATCATTTCTTCTGATAGTTCCTCTAGTTGTGGAGATGGTACAAGAAACAGAATTCAAAAACACCTGTTTACAGTTGGGTGCCTGTCCTGCACGTAAATGTGGATGTGGACGTGCTGAGCTGTGGCTTGCCATCTACCAAAACCTTGGGACACCTCTGCCGCCATCTTGGATTATCCCCACTACCACCATCTTTAGTTTGGGCAGCTTCCATCTTGGGACACATGCCTGAGACTAGAAGCTCTTTATCAAGGTACCTACAGGTTAGCTGCTGCCACCACCACCAACCTGGGATGTGGCTGCTTACATCCAGGGATAACAGCCAGGACCTGAACACCAAGGGCCTGTAGCTTTGGTTACATCAGAGGTATCACTACTAGGTGTGCTAATAGCCACCACCTTGCTGCAGAGGCAGGAGAGAGCCTTGCAAGGGGTCTGTAGGTGGGAAAAGGGTGTGAGGGAATATTGATTCTGGCTCATTCAGCCGACCAGCCTGGCACCCAGAGACAATTCAGGCCCCACTTGCTGGGACCCGACATCAGCCTGGTCCACGACTCCACCAAGCATCTGGTTCCGCCAGTTTGGCAATCAACAGGGTCCTCTAGCTCCTCAATCCCCAGTCTCCCAACCATCTCCTAGCCACCAACCTGACCCAGTGCCTACTGCTATGTGCCTGACCTGCAGCTTTCAACACCTGGTCCTGATTTGCCCAATACAGAACAGCTTTCGGAGACAGGCACACAGGTCCTGGCACTCAGCCTTCAGGACCCTGGGGAGAGAGGTTCCTGATTGGGAAGTCAAAAGGGCAGGGGAAGGAGAGATTCAATTTAGAGACTAAATTATAGACCAGAAATTGTGGGGTCCACAAGTGAGGGAAGGGGCTAAGACCAGACTCCCGTGTCACACGTATGGGCCCCAAAGGAGAGTCCTGTGGTGCAGTCTTCCAGAGGGACTGGCAATTGCTATACCCTGCCTTCAGGAGTCCCACCTCCAAGTCTAATCCTCCCACCTTAGTAACTGTCATCATCCTGATTGTGGAGTTACCAGCAAACTCCAGAAAACCCCACCTATCAGAAGAGAAGGGAAGCAGAGAAATTATCGAAGTCCGACAGAAACAATTGTACAATTTTCCTTCAAGAAAGACTCTTTTTTCTTTACCTTATTTTTTTTTCTTTTTTCTGTTTCCCACTCTCACATTCCCTTCATCTTTGAAATCAAGCACCTTTCATGCATCAGAGTACTGAAGACTGGGAAGTTTGAATAGTATATTACAGTTTGTTGTAGATTCTTTTTTTTACTTGCTCTATTTTCCTCTTATTTATCTGTTTCCTCACAGTCTCTTTCTCCCTTTTCTCCTGCTAACAATCAACTTTATTTGATTATTCTTTCACTCATCCTATGATCTAACACTTCTATATTCTCATTTCTTACCTCATTAACATCACCTCCTACACCCATCCCCTGCCTCTCCTTGTCCACCCTTAGAAATTGTACACCTTATTGCAAACCTATTGTTTATGCTGTAGTTTGTAATAGAACACATCATCTCTGTTTGTTATGACACTGTTGTTAGCGTCTTAATAGGGGCTATTTTGTTTAAGGCTCCATATTATTTGCATTGTGTGCTGTTAATATTGATCTCCCCCTTAAAGGTAAGATACTGCAAACCTGCAGGGACACTATAAATTCATAGGGGAGAAACTGCAATACCTTGGATCTGCACTGCTAGAGGGGAAGATACATGAACAACATGAAAAAACAGGGGAAGAAAGTGCCCCAAACAAACTAAGGTGCTATATTAATAGAACCCATTGACAGCACAGT
Organism: Glaucomys volans; assembly: GCA_020662805.1. NCBI lineage: Eukaryota > Metazoa > Chordata > Mammalia > Rodentia > Sciuridae > Glaucomys > Glaucomys volans. The sequence goes on along the minus strand of JAJEJO010002310.1, from coordinate 61,579 downwards.
AGTAGTCAGAGAATGTAAAATTATGGCATTTGTAAGTAAATGAATGAAATTAGAGAATATCACGCTAAGTGAAATAAGCCAACCCCACAATACCAAAGGTTGAATGTTTTCTCTGATAAGTGGATGCTAATACATAACAGGGGTGGGGGTTGGGAAGTGGGTAAGGGAAGAATAGAGGAATGTTGGATTGTGTAGAGGGAAATGAGGGGTGGGGAGGTGGGAAAGGAAAGATAGTGGAATGAGACAGACATCATTACCCTATGTACATGTATGATTACACAAGTAGTGTGACTCTATGTCGTGTACAACCAAAGAAATGAAAAGTTGTACCCATTTGTGTACAATGAATAAAAAAAATTTGAAAAATCAAATTCTGAAGCCTAATTCCACCTTTCTGTCATATGCATCAAAGCATATCAGATGACCTCTCAGGTTTTCTATTGCTTGCACTTTGGGCTGATGTGTGGGGTCGTGGAATAGCTTCAGGTTTGATTTCCATGCTTTTTTCCTTACCATCATATTTTTAGGATTATTCAGAGAAACAAAACTAATAGAAGATATACAATAAATTATGAGGAATTGGCTCAAATGATTATGGAGGCTAAAAAGTCCCACGATCTGCCATTTGCAAGTGGGACACCAGGAATGCCAGAGACGTAGTTCCTGCAAACCTGAGAACAGGGACAACTGATGTCAGTTGTAGCCCAAGTCCAAATGCTGGAGAACCAGGAGGGCTGAGGGTGTTACGTTCCAGTCCCAGTACCATTACAAGGGCAGGAGAAAACTTCTGTGTTACCTGAAGCTGTCAGAGGGAGGGAGAGGGAGAAACTCCCCTTTCTTCCACTCCTATATATTTTTATTCTATTCAGACCCTCAATACAGAGGATGATGTCCATTCACACTGAAGGGGACCGTCTGCTTCACTTGGTTCACCAGTTCAAGCACTAATCTCATTTGGATACGCCCTCACAGACACACCCAGACATAAACATTTAACCAAATCCCTGAGAACATTGGGGCCACAGAAGTTGACATGTAAGAAAACATTCATTAGACCCTGCCATTCACCCGATCAAAGCCACTTGACTTCCCAGCCTGCACGGAGTAAAATCCACTGACTGACAAAGCCCCATGACAAGCTCCCCTCCTGTCTTCTGATATCACATCCTCCTTCTCTCCTCCTCACTCTGCTTTGCCACAGTCCCCCTTGCCATCCTCCAACACAGCAGGAATACTATTATCTATTCTTTTCTTTTTTTTTCTTGGTACTGGAAATTGAACCCAGGGACACTCCACCCCTGAGCCACATCCCCAGCCCTATTTTGTATTTTATTTAGAAACAGGGTCTCATCGAGTTGCTTAGCGCTTTGCCCATGCTGAGGCTGGCTTTGAACCCACCATCCTCCTGCCTCAGCCTCCCAAGTTGCTGGGATTACAGGCATGAGCCGCTGCACCCAGCAGGAATGCTATGACTTTTATACCTGCTCTTCTCTCTGTCTGACACGTTCTTTGCCCAGATCTCTGCCTAGTTAGCTTGTTCTCTTCCTTTAGATTTTTATCCACACATCCTATCAGTGAAGCTTCCCCTAACTCCATACAAAAAGGGCCCCTCTAGCATTCTGATCCCGTTGTTTTTTCTTCTTCCCACCTGTCACCATCACACATAGTGAATGTTCACTATGGGTTTTTGTTGTCTGTTCCCCTAGGTTTCAATTACTCCATTCTCAGTGTCTAGAAGTGGACCTGACCAGAGGAAGTGAGAAGAGGGAGGTGGGACTCTTCAAGCATGGCTGGACTGGTGGAGGGGCCCCTCTGATCGCTGGGCAGGATGAGTTGGGTCAGGCACAAAAGGTTGTGCTTTCATTAGGGCAGTGTTTTTTAAAATGTGGTCTATGGACCCAGGGGGGCCCAGAGACCCTTTTATCCCTTTTTCAGTGTGTTGACATTTCATCTGGTAGCTCATAAGCAATGGCTGGTTCAATTGCTGGCGATGAAGCACAAAGGAAAACACTGTCCCCACACTAGACATTAGGTGTCACATGCAGCCCCTGATTCACCGTCACATGCTCAAGTAATTCCAGTTTCAGTTAATAATAGTGTTCCTTTTTTTCCCACCCCGTGGTGCTGGAGTTTGAACCCAGGGACTCACCACATGCTCCACCACTAAGATATAACCCCAGCCCAAGAATGTTCTTTATGTAAAACTTAACTCTATGACATCTCAACCCTTAAGTAATAACTTTTAAATATTTGGTGTGATGAAATAGGAAATATTTATAAAACACTTTGGCTGCAAACCAAAGCATAATGGTTGTCTCAAAGAAAAGCCCTTATAAGATGGTTTGCATTGCAAGCTGAACTAGTCACTTTCTGTAAGGAAAACAAGTTTTCTTAGAATGGTTGACTAAGTCCATTTGGGATGCTATACCATAAACTGGGTAGTTTGTGAACAAAAATTTGTTTCTCACAGTTTTTGAGGCTCAGAAGTCCAAGATCAAGGCTCTGGCAGATTGAGTGTCTGGCAAGGACCTTGCTGCTTCATGGAGGGGTGCCTTCTTGCTGTGTGGAAAGAGGTCCAGGCAGCTCTCTTGGACTCTTCCAAGAGTACTAATCCAGTTTGCAGGGGCTGTCTTCATACTCTAATCACCACCCAGAAGTTGCATTTTCCAATATCAACATGTTGGTGACTAGGTTTAAAGATACGATTTTGAGGGGGACACGTGCATTCAGACCATAGCATTGACTTGGAAATTGTAGATATTTAGATTTTAATTTTGGCAGGCATTTTCTAGAAAATGAACTGAGGCTGTCATCTCAAAGGGACAGTTGACAGCCGTTGTCAAATTACAAACTTTGAATTGACAAGTGGAAATTAAGAATTTTTGAAAACTTGTATCCACCTCAGTGAGTTTGATCACTTTCCAATACTTGAAGACTTTTTGGTAAGATCAGCAATATATACTAATACATATATGTTACCAAAAAGTTTTCAAGTATTGAAAAGTATCAGTATATATATTGATATATCAGTAATACAATATATTTCTGGTGTATATATATGTAACTGATATATACACATGTGTATATATATAATTCGTTGATATGTATGCTTAACATTTTAAGAAACTACTAAAGAGGTCTTCATAATAGTTGCACCATTTTGCATTCCCACCAGCATTATATATATATATATATGCATATGCAAATGCAAAATGCACCATTATATATATATATATATGCAAATGCAAAATGCACCATTTTGCATTCCCACCAGCATTATATATATATATATGCAAGTGCATATAGATCATATTTATGTATATATGTGTATATATACACATATATTGCTTGCATATATATATATACATATACACATACACACTTACATAATGCAATGCAACCATATTTGGAAGATTTTCATAACTCAGTCATATTTTCCAGATGGCTATGCTATTATAGTATTATATATAGAAAAAGATTGAGTCAAGTGTACAATGGACCTGTGGTTTTAATATAACAAAATATGATGAATTGTTAATTTGGTTTCAGATTCTATACTGCGACTTTAAGGAACTGCCACTTGTCAAGCTTTGATAGGGGATCGAACACATCTGCAATTATCTGAAGAGGCTATTAAAATATTTTCTCCTTTCCAGCTATGTTTGTATGTGAAGGTGGATTTTCTTTTTATTCTTAAGCTACAACAACGTAATGCGCAACAGTGACTGCGGCAAACAGATCTGAGAACCAGCTGTCTCTCATTAAGTGTGACATAAAACAGATGATGCAAAAGCGCTAAGCAATGACACTTTTCTCACTAATTTGTTTTGGAAAATATGTCTTCTTTTTTTAGATGGCTTTGTTAAGGTATAATTGAAATACAATAAACTGCACATTTAAAGTCTACAATTTCATCAAATTTGACATGTGACTGCATCTATGAAACCATCACCTCCATCACGGTAATGAATATTTCCACGCACCTGTCCCCAGCAAGGTTTCCTTGTGTTCCATTTTCATTCCCCTTCCCAACTTTCTCCCCCACCCACAAGTTCTAGGAAACCAATGATTTTTCTGTCACTGTTTTGCTTGCATTTTCTAGAATTTTACATAAATATGATTAGAGACTATATATTTTATCTTTTTTCCCATAGCCTAGTTATTTTGAGATTCACTCATGCTTATTCATAGATTCATAGGTGGGGGCGATGGCATATGCCTATAAGACCAGTAGTTTGGGAGGTTGAGGCAGGAGGATCCCAAGTTTGAGATTAGCCTCAACAGCTTGACGAGACCCTGTCTCAAAATAAAAAATAAAAAGGACTGGAGATGTGACTCTGGTTGAGTGTCCCTGGGTTCCATCCTTGGTACCAAACAAATAAAAACATATTTAAAAAACCTCATTCATTTTCATTGTAAGGATATAGTATAATTTGTTTCTTCGTTCACCTTTTATTGGGCATTTGGGTTGTTTTCAGGTTTTGGCTATCCCAAATAAAGTTGCTCTGAACATTCACGTAAAAGTCTTTGCTTGGACATACTCTTTCATTTCTCTTTGGTGATACCTAGAAGAGAAAAGGCTGGGCCATGTGCTGCATGTATGCCTAACATGTTAAGAATCTGCCAAATATATCTCCAAAGCAGTTGTACCACTTTACATCTCCACTAGTAGTCTATGAAAGTTCCAGTTCCTCCACATGCTCACCAACTCCTGGCCATCCTAACAGGTGTGTATTGATACCTTATTGTTGTTTAATTGGATGACTAATAATGTCAAGCCTATTTTCATGTGTTTATTTGCCATCTGTACATCTTCTTTGTTGAAAGAAAAATGCACAGATTTAAAAAAATATGTTTTGCCAAGGTACAGCCTACCACACATGTAGTTTACATGGGGCTTCCATTGCATTTGTGGTCAGTTGTTGACTGAGACGTTGTCATGTGGTGCATGATTGTAAAGGTAAACCCCTTGGGCCAGTCCTTCAGGGAGCCACCAGACACATCAAAGCAGATAACCACAAGTTTTAAGAATAGGATTCGCTCTGCTCCCTTCTACCCTGAGGACCTGCCTCGGGAACTGGACTGCTGTGTTCCAGGCTGATGCAGGGCTGCAGAGTGGAGATGAGGCCAGACAAGTGAAAACACACAAAGCACTCTTTCTGAGCAGCAGATGCCTTTTGTGATGAAGTGTTCATCTGATGTTGTACATTTCTTAGTAGTTTCCAGAATTCAGACAGTTTTGCCCATTTGCTGCTTTGTAGGAGAGCAGTCTTCTCCATGCCCTCTCCACCCTCTCACTGACTCCACTCTCCTGTTCGTTGACTTTTGTTCTGCTCTTTCCTATTTTCTTTCTTCCTTTTCTGCTCTGGTTTTGGTTCCCTCCTCTTTCTAGGTGAAGGCTGAGGTCATTTGGTTGGGTGTCTCTTCTCCGCATGCTACAAATCTCCCCTTCAGGAATTTGTTAGTGTCATTCACCACATTTTTATCTGTGTGTATCATTTCCACTCAGTCCAAAATGCTTTCCAATTTTCCCTTTTGATTTCTTCTCCAACTCATGAATTATTTTGAACCATGCTACTTAGTTTATAAGTCTAAAGAAATATTCTATATACTTTTATTTCTAATTTAATTTTTTTGTTCAAGAGTTTATTATGAGTCATTTGAAATTTACTTAGATTTATTTGAGAGCCCAGAATATAATCTATCTTGGCAAACGTTCCATGTGCACATGAAAACCTGTGCATTCTACTTTTGGGGTGTTGACTTCTATATATGTCAATTAGGTCCAGTTGTTTGAAAGTGTTGTTCAGGTCTTCCCTGTCCTTTCTGGTTATCTGTTACGTGTTCTATCCATTGTTAATACAGGGAGATTAAAATTTCAGGTTACAATTGTGTGTTTGCCTATTTTGCCTTTCAGTTCTCTTTTTTTAAAAAACTTTTATTTTAGTTGTAAATGAATGCAGCACCTTTTTATTTTATTGCTGTTTTTGTGGTGCTGAGGATTGAACCCAGTGCCTCACATGTGCTAGGCGAGCGCTCTACCACTGAGCCACAACCCCAGCCCCAGTTCTGCTGGTTTTTATTTTGTGTTTTGAAGCTCTGCTATTAAACATGCTCATTTAAGGTCGCTGTCCAACTTCTTGCTTCTTTGCCCCTGGATCATTATGAAGGGACCTCCTTCATCCTTGGGAATATTCTGTACTCTGAACTCTGCTTGTCCAGAGTTCGTACTCAGGCCAGCTTTCCTTTGAGTCTCACCAGGATCTATCTTTTCTTCTTGTAACATACTGGTGTCTTAATATTTAAAGAAGATTCCTCTTAGACAGCATGAAATTGAGTTTGTTTGATGGTTTGCTTTCCATTCAGAACACCTTTGCCTTTTAATTGGGATATTAGGTCATTTATACTGTGTGAGATTACTGACAAGATTTCATTTAAATCTGCTATTTTGCTATTTGCTTTCAATTTACACTTTCTTCTTCTTTTGACTTTTTCTAAGTTGAGGATTTGTGGGGATTCCTCTTTATCTCTTTTTCCTTCTTATTACCTACAATCTTTGTGTTGCGTTATCTCAGGGGTTTCTTTAGGGTTTGGTCTTTGAGCTAACCCTTTTCCCCTTCAGCCCTATTTCACCTGTACGACATACTCCTGATACTTCCAGGTTGCTGTCATATGTGTGACTTCTGCAATTAACATAAACCCCTTAATGTATTAACATCAATTTTCAACTATCTCCTTAAACATAAAGATTTAGACAATAAGAAAATTTACATATATAATTACAATTTCTGGTGCTGCTCAATTGTTAGGAGTGGTGCAGATTTAGGCATTTGGCCTCATTTTCCTTCTGCCAAGACAACTTAAAATTCCTTGTGCAAGTTGGCTGGTGAGGATTTTTTTTTTTT
>JAJEJO010002310.1:0-54574 GCA_020662805.1 Glaucomys volans | reverse complement strand
TTTGGTGAGGATGTTTTTCAGCTTTTGTGTTTCTGGAAACATTTTATTTTGTCTTCTTTTCTGAAATCTATCCTGGTTGAGCAAACAATTTCAGGTTGACTCTTCTTTCTTTTGGTACTCCACCGTCTTCTAGATCATTGTTCCTAACAGGAAAATTTTGCATTTTTCTGTAAATAATGTGTTTTTTTCTCTGGGTATTTTTTTGGGTTTATTTCTTTCATATTACCTTTAAGCAATTCGATTATGATGTCTTAGAATAGTTTTATGTTTCTTGTGCTTGATATTTATGAAGTTACTGGATCTGTGGGTTAATAATTTTTGCTTTTGGATAACTTTTTAGTGTTGTTGTCTACTGATCCTGTCATCTGTTTAATTTCTGTGTTAGTGAAAATTCATTGATGTTATTCATTTGGGATTATATTTTCCTGCTTCTCCATATGCCTGGAAATTTTTTAATTAAATGCCAGGGATTATGAATTTTATCTTGTAGGAACCTGGATATTTTTGTATTCTTAAAAATATGATTTATTTTTGTGGGGCATGGTGGCACACACCTATAATCCCAGTGGCTTGGGAGGCTGAGGCAGGAGAATCACGGGTTCAAAGCCAGCCTCAGCAACTTAGTCAGGCCCTAAGCAACTCAGTGAGATCCTGTTTCTAAATAAAATACAAAATGGGGCTGGAGATGTGGCTCAGTGGTGGAGTGCCCCTGGGTTCAATTCCCAGTACCAAAACAAAACAAAACAAAATGGTTTATTTTTATTTTGCAATGAAGTGGCATTACTTGGAAGCTGCTTGATCCTTTGGGTGGGGGGGATCTTCCTTTTAAGGTTTACTAAACTGGCCCCCACAGCATTTTGTCCAGGTCATTTCCCCTACCACTCAGGCCAGCCCTGCTCAGCATTCTACCCAACGCCCCAGGAATTAGGAAGTGTCCTGCTCTTGTTGTTGGGACTGGCTCTGTCATTGGCCCTGTGTGAGCTCTGGGCACTGTCCCCTCCAGTGCTTTCAGGCAGTTCTTTCCTAGCCTTGAGTTGTTTCTTCACATACATGATCTGCTCAGTATTTATCAGAATGCCTGAGGGTGCCCTTGAAGATTGCAAAGTTGACTCTGGGCAGCTCCGTCCTCTGCAGAACTTTGCCTGTGAACCTCGGCTTACCTGAACTCGCAGGTCCGCCTCCTCTCAGTGTTTGGCACTGCTGTGTTTGGATCTTTTCTTCTTGTGCCATCAACTAGTCACCTTTACGTGGTCCAAGAAGGTTAAAATATACGATCTGACCCTTTCCAAAAATGTTAGGGGACCCTGCCAGGGAGCTGGTTCAACGGCACTCCACTGTTACTCTCTCAGGGATCACTCTTTTGTGGCTTTATGTCCGATGTCTTTTTTCCTTTTGTTTCAATGCAACAGACAAAACCGGCTATGTCCAAGGTCTGGAGAACTGCTGTACATCTTTCGTGTCTCTTTTTAAAAAAATGTTCAGGTGGACAGTGAATTTCACCATTGAGTACATCCACTAGAAATTAATTTAATAAATTAAAAAATAGCTATGGGCGAATGGCAGAAAGATCAATAGAGGGGAGAAAGCAGGAGGGGGAGAAAGGGAAGGGGAAGAAGAGGTGCTGGGGTCCTAATTCGAATAAGATGTATTCAAGTTTGTATACTTATATCAAAATGAATTTGACTGATGTGTATAACAAAAAAAATGTTCAGATGGGATAGTAAATCTGATCTTTGCTACTACACCTTGGTTGGAAGCAAATGCCTCCAATATAGCTAAATTTAATAAAATATGTATGTAAGTAGATATTTATTTGTTGACTTTTAAAATGAAATAAAAATAAATTCAAAATTTCAAATTTCAAAATTTCTTATTTTGCTTTGTATTTGCTAAACATCAATAGGCCTAACCCACATGAACAAAAGCTCTGTGGATCCTTAACAGCTGTTTAATTTTTAAATGAAGAGACATTACTTTTTAGAGCAATGCTTGGTTTATAGTAAAATTGAGTAGAAAGAATGGAGAATTCCTAATACCCCCTCTCCTCCTCTCCCCAGCCTCCCCTACCATCAATATTCTCTACCAATATGACACAGTTTTAAAACCAATGAAATAACATTGATCATCATTACTGGACAAAGCACTTGGTTCCATTAGGATTTGCTCTTTGTGGAGTACATTTGACGGGTTTTGATAAAGACATGGTGGCCTCTGTCCACCTTTGCTGTATCAGGCAGAGTAGTTGTACTACCTTAGAAATCCCCTGGGCTCTGCCTATTCACCACTGTCCTCTCAATCCCATGGCAACCACTACTTTTTCTCTGTCTCTATGGTTCTGTCTTTCCCAGGATGTCATATAGTTGGAACCAAGCAATATATAACCCTTTTGATGGGCTTCTTTTATTTAAAAATATGCATGTAAGTTTCTTCTGGATTTCAATGACTCCATAACTCATTTTTTTGCTTTGTTTTGTGATACTGGGGGTTGAACCCAGGACTTCACACACATTAGACAAGTGCTCTATGACTAAGCTCCATCCCCAGCTACATTCATTTCCTTTTTCTTACTGAGTAATATTCCCATATATGGTTGTATCACAGTGGAGTAACCATCCCCTATTAAAGGAGACCTAAGTTTTTGCAATTATAAATCAAGCTGTCATATTCATGTGACCCTCAGTAGTTTTCAGAATGTAAAGGATATTTATAATTTTGCAATCAAAATATCTTAGAGTCACTAGGTCAGGGACACTGCCTCTAATGAAAGGAACAAAGGGATTTTTCTGTGCCCTGGATCCCACATATGCTTTCATTGATTATTTAATACACAAACATTGATTTCCTCCTCTGTGATCTCTGCTGTGCTGGGCACAGTGGGGTACAAAGAGGAGAAAAACTGGAAATACCTGTATATTGAAGGAACTTACGGTTTAATGGGGAACTCAAACATTAATCAAATAGTCAAAAAATAGTCAAAATCACCACGGGCCAAATGCCAGGAAAGAGAGGCACATAGGGTCAAGGAAAGCCACTCTGGAGGTTTGATTTTGACAAGAAGGTGAGGGAACGCTTCCCTGTGGCAGTGACCATCACGCCGAGGGCCAGGAGAGGATGTGGTGTTGCTGCAGGGTGACCAGCCCACAGAGAGCCATTCCTCGCCACTGGTTCTTGTGATCCTGCAGGACAAAGTCAAACTAGTCACACATAGAGACAGGCAGGAGTTCATTAGAAAGATGGAGAACACCGATGTTCAGGACACACTGCAGGGGTCACCGCAGGGAGGTCAACAAGGGCCTTAGGGAGTCAAGGTTTCTCCAAGACTGAACACAGAAGCCCTGCCGCTCTGAAATGCTTCCTGGCTCCAGGAAGTTTTGCTCCCCTTGACATGATAAGGAAAGCTCCCAGGACTCAAAAGAAGTTAAAACCTGATGCATCCTTTTCTCTTTCAAAAATTCTTTTCCTTCTTTCCAGAACTTTCAGAGATGGAACTTTTGAAACAATGAAGTTTTTTTCTGTCTTCCCCCAAAGCTGACTTTGAATAAAATCCACTTTCCTACCAATTTGACTCTGAATATCTCTGGAGCAAAGTATTATGGCTAGCCAAAATTAGAGCTGCCTGGTAACAGGGGTTTTGCTGATGTTGTTTGTTCTCTGCTTTGATAATGTTCTCTATGGTCCCCATCTTGTCACCCATGGACTTTCTTTTTGATACTTATATCTGATTTCTTTCCTGAAAGTTATCTTCTCTCTCATTCCTCCTAACCTATCTGCCCATGGCTGGCTAATCTATCTAACAGTGTTAACCTGGTAAAGATGGGAAGAATCAAGAAGTGTGAACAGGCCATGCTGGCTTATGAGAGGTTGGCTTACTAGTTCTTTTGTCCTCTTTTTCTCTCCCCTCCTATTTCTTATCCTTCTCTTCTTCTTCTTTCTCTCTCCCTCTTTTCCTTTTCCTCTCCTTTGACCTTTATTTATTTGGCATTAATGTTGACACTTTCCTACTTTGATGAGCAAACAGTAAGGTTTTTGTACGTAGGATGTTTCCAAACAACTGTGTAAAATTCCAAAAGAGGAGACCTTTGCCTGCTTGTGTGAGCTGATCCTTTTAAAGAAAGGTCAAGGTTTCAGGGTGCTGATGACCCTTGGTTTATGGTTGAACATAGGGGCGTGGAAGCAGGGGGAAAACAGGAAGAGGCTGGGATCAGTCATAACTAAAGGAGTCACTTCCAGCAAGGAAATTTAATGTCTATGATGGAATCACTGCTCTACCAAAACAATGAAATGTCATGTGTGTTTATGTTTGGAACACACTTGGGTTCTGTGCCCTAATGGAGAAAACGAAGATGCATGGTGTTAATGTTCCAAAAAGAGACAATGTATTCCTAGAATTCAACTCATATTGGAATCACACCAATGTCAACTGTGTAGACTGCAGAGATGCAAACTGAAATGGAAAGCTCTTCGGCTTTTTAAGTCTGTAATTAAACACTAGGCCCTTAGTTTGGCTCAGATATATGATCTTTCCAAATGAAGTAGAGTTCTAGCTTAACTGTAAACTTAATTTGTTTTTCTTATCAGTAAAGAGGCACACAGCAACAAGAGAGACCTGCACTGGGGTGGTTAGAAGCTATTGTTCTACAATTACCGTGACTAAGACAACAAATAAATTCCACTGAAGTCGCATTAGATCCACAACTGCTGCATGGGGGCCTTTTCTGCATGTGCCCAGTGAAAGTGTGAAAAGCATGTTTTCACGACTGCAAGCAAAAGAGGATAATGAACTACTACAACTCCAGAAGAGTTCTTGTGATCTATTCACCAATGTGAAAAGGATGTATTTCATTTAGGCTTGTTTTGGATCAGACTGAAACATCTCCAAATTGCAGAAAGGGTCTATTTCCTACCCTGAATGATGAGGAGTGCAGTAGAGTTGAAAAGAAATACATTTAAGAAGCTGGGGATATAGCTCAGTTGGTAGAGTGCTTGCCTTACAAGCACAAGGCCCTGGGTTCAATCCCCAGCACCGGAAAAAAAAAAAAAATACATTTTGACTTTAAACTAGACTAGACCAGACTTTACTAGATTTTCGCAACTCTAACCCAGTTGGGGACTACAGTACAGAAGCTCAGCTTTGCTTCCTCCCCTTCCACAGAACATATTACAGAGTAACTGCTCAAAAGTGTTGCATGGAACTGAGCTATTTTCAATTATCCAAAAGTTCTCTTTCCTTCCCTAGGAAAGAAAATGGGACGTTTATGGGACGTTCATCCAGTGACAGATTAATTCTTGAAACATTTCACATTGGCCGTCTGTTTGCATCGGGATAGTGGTATAAACTGGCTAGCTGTACTTTCAGGAGCTGCTGGAATTATTTTTCTCTCTATTCAATTGGCAGATTCACAGACTCATAGGTATATTATGGAGGCAGATATGAATATATTGTCTCCAGAAATGTTCTAAGTAATTTTTCCTAGTTTTTTCTTTGGCAAATTTTCTTGTACAAGGTCACAGCAAAGTGTTAAGGACCACAGAGAAGCCATCAATACTTTCAGAACTGTTTCTACTTGTTACCATGCACAGTCTCAGAATTCTGAAGCACAAAGGAATTTATCTCCCCAGGAACTTAACTTAGAAGCCAGCATATACTAGATTGCAGAATTGGTTTGCTCTCAGGTGTTAACAAACAGGTGAGATGTTTATTAACTGTGTTGTGCTCGCTAGATATTGTTCTAGATGATGCAGTGATGAATAAGATAAAGTCCTTTCCCTCATGGGGCTGGCATTTTAATGGGGAAGACAATAGCAAATAAATATGTAATATGGTGAAAGAACTCATGAAAAATTAAGGCAGAATAAAGAGTTAAAGCATGACAGGGCTGCCCGAGAAGGCCACTTTGATGAGGCAACATTTGGCCAGAAATTAGCCTGAATAGGACAAGTGAGGTGAGTCATTGTAAATGTGGTGAAGAGCATTCCAGAAAAAACAAGGAGCACGTGTAAACACATGAAAGAGTGTGTTGTCTGAGGACTAGTTGGGAGGCCAGTGTGTCTTGAATAATGGCAAAAGATTACCCAAATTTTGTGAAAAGTTCAAGACTTTAAAACCAAATAGTTCAATAATTCCAATCAAGAAAATAAATAAAAGCATATCTAGACACATTGTATGGAAACTGCTGGAAACCAAAGACAAAAAGAGAAATCTTAAACTGAGAGGAGGAAGTCCTAATGCAGAAGGGGAAAAGTGATAGAATGACAGCTGACTTCTCACCAGAAACTAGGAGACAGAAGAATGAAGCAACCTCTTCAATGTTCTGAAAGAAAAAATGTCTCCCAATTGCAAATTATAAAGATACTGAAAATACCTTTCAAAAAAGGAAGGTGAGATAAGTATGTTTTCAGAAAAATGGAAGGTGAGAGAGTTCTTTGCCAGGAAATTATGCTGTAAGAAATGCTGAAAGAAGTGCTGAGGCAGAAGACAATGAAATCAGCTGAGTCTTAAGAGGCCATGACTGGCTACTGTGGATGAATACAAAAAATAATTTTGCTTATTTAACAATTGACCTTATTTCTGTGATTGCTTTTTATAAGGTTTAAAGCAAAAATGATAATGTAGTTTGAGATTGATAACAAATAATAGAAGTAAAATATAAGACTACATAAAGTATAACAAATAATTAAATGGGATTTTATTTTTATAAGATTCTTATATTGTGCATTAAATAGTACAATATTAAATGAAGGAATACTGTGATAAGTTAAGGATGCATTTTAAAACCCCAAGAGCAATCAACAAGACTAATTGGATAGAAATAGTAAGATGTCAACCTAATTATACAAATAATTACATTAAATATAAGTGGTTTAAACATTCCAATATATGTCAGACTCATTTATTTTAAAAAAGAAAAAACTAACTCTATGTTGTTGAAAAGAGATTTATCTTGAATTAAAAAATCAAAATAATTGGAAAGTAAAAGGATGGAAAAATACTACATTAATAAATACTACTAATAAAAAGAAACAACATGGCTATGTTTGTATTATGCAAAGTGGACTTCAAGAAAAGGAGTATTCAGAGAGATAAGAAAGACTTTTCATAATGATAAAAGGGTCAATTCATCTAGAAAGTTTGTATATGTGACAGAATTTAACATGAAGCTAAACTGAAAGCAATAAAGGGGAAAACCCTGAGAACCATAACTGGCAATTTAAGACCTGTTCCTCAGTAATTGTGATAAGAGGCATCCTCAGCTCTTGGTTACAGTGATCGGAATGGTGTTTACTTTTGCAGGGACAGAGGAGAGAGGTTGACTGGAAAAGGGTACAAGGGAACTTTCTGGAACCATGAATAATATCCATGGTAACTGGAGTGGGTTAAGGAGAATACACAACGGAGACATAGAGTATTCAAACTCTTTTTGTTAGGGACTGCTTTTCTATGTCGCTCAGATGTGATGACGTACCTGCTTCTTACATTTGAACAATGCTGTGGGTGTTGAGCACTGTTATTTAAGAAGAATAAGCCAAAGGACTGTGATACTATAAGAGGACATAGGAACTACCTCTTCTAGTGAGATTAGACAGAAGTTCAAACAACATCCAGAGAGCAGCCTTTCCAGATACGATTGCATGGGAATACATAATCACTTTGGGCATGCTAATAAGTCAACCCTTTTCATACTTTTAATATATATGTATATTAAAAATTTTGTTTAAATTTATTTAGGAAAGAAACTGAGCTCTGTCCTGTATGTGGGAGAGTGGGTGATTGATGGTCATCATTAGACTTCCCTCTTTTGAACCAAGCAATCTAGCGATGACTGAGCAGGCCTACCTCATAGATACAAACTAGTTCCATATTAAATCATGCTCTGTAGTAAGAGCCTTACTTACTTCTCTATACCAACTGGCTTTCCAAAATCTTCGTTCAAAATATGGATATTCTCTCACAGAGAAATTCTGATAGATGCACATTTTCTGGTAGGATATAAATTCAATCCCATGTAACAGAGACACAAAGTTTTGCTCTGCATGACCACCGGGAGCACAGACTCTTTGTCTCCTGTTGACCTATCTATAGTGTGTATGTACTAAAATGACTCATCACCAAGTTTGTATTTCAACCAAGGAAGAATGGGGAGAGAAGGAAGGAGGAGGTGAGTCCTTTCCCTTTGGGGCAGAACCTAGAGTAGCATATTTCACTTTATTCTCATCCATTTGGCCAGCACTTGGCACAATACAGTTATAAGAGTATCTAGGGAATATAGTCTATTCACAGTGGCCTCAGGCTCAAAATAAATAACTAAAAAAATCACTGAGGGAGACAGGAAGATGGATACTGATGTGAAACCATCAGCCCTGGCCTCCTTCATACTCTTTCCTGTGATATTTTAGGCTTTGAGTTCTCCCTTGGGCATGAGGCTGGCTTGCCTCCTAACCTATATCTACCCTTGGGATCATCACAGGGAGGAGGAGGAAGCATGCAGGTGGCCCTACGGTCAACTTTCCTCTAGCACGCAATGGCCTGCATTTGATTTACATTTGTGGCTTCTGTTTGAAGTAAGGATTCCCCCATTGTGATGGTTACTTTTGTGTCTCAACTTACGTGAGCCATTTGATGCTCAGAAATTTGATCAAGCTTTAATTTGGATATGTCCACGAGGGTGTTTTTGGATGAAATGAACATCTGAGTTGGTAGACTAAGTAAAGCAGATTGACCTCCCCAATGTGTTTGGGCCTCATCTAATCAGTTAAATGCCTGAACAGAACAAAAAGCAGACTCTCCCTCAAGTTAGAGGACACTTCTGACCTCCTTGAGCTAGAACTTGCATCTTTTCCTGCCTTTGAATATGAACTGAAATATCAATTCATCTTGAGTCTCGAGTATTCCAGCCTTTGAATTAGAAATATACAGTTGGTTCTCACAGTGTGCGGCTTGCTGACTACAGATTTTGAGCCTTGTCAGCCTCCATAATTGCCTGAGCCAATTCCTTAAAATTAACACATTATCTATTAATACATCATATATCATTCCCTCTCTTTCTGTCTTCAGAACCTTCTTGACTCATATGCCACTTAAAAGCAAAGCCCTGCCTGGTGGCACATGCTGGTAATCCCAGCAGCTCGGGAAGCTGAGGCCAGAAGTTCAAAACCAGTCTCAGCAACTTAGCAACTTATCGAGACCAAGTCTCAAAATAAAAAAAAATAAAAAGGTCAGGGGAAGTGGCACAGTGGTTTAGCACCCCTGGGTTCAAACCCTGGTACAATAAAATGAAATAAAATAAAATGAAATAAAATAAAATGAAATAAAATAAAATGAGGAGGCACTGAATTAGTCCCTACACATAACAGAGGGCAGAATTGGGGCCCAGAGCCTTTAAGTGTTTTCTACAAATTAGGTGACCCCAAAACCAGGACTAGATCTTCCAACAGTTAGTCTGATGTTCTTCGCACAGACTGTTTCCTTGCCCTTTGGGTCACAATACAGATAAAACACACCACATTTTACTAAAAGGCATATTTGTGTACTGCTTCTCAAGTATACTTGATCGTGGGCTTCCTATTATTTGTATAATTTCCATAGAAACTATAAAACATAAAATCACTTTCCCTATGAATTTTTTCCCCCTTAGGCTAAAATATTGGGAAGATGTGGAAAACAAACACATTTTGGCTTTTTAATGGTCAGCCCTGGAACAGAACGTCCTTTAAAATCTGCCTGGTGGCTGAATTGGTGATTGAATTCCAGAAGCAAATGCCAACATCACCAAAGTAAAAACACAGTGTTAGAACAGAGAAACACTGTGATCACTTTGCACTGAGAAGACTGGGATCCGAATTTGATTTGTCAAGTTAAAAAATAAGCTGACCTCTTGCTGTGGCAGGATTTGTGTGAATAACACCCCGCCCTGCCCTCCCTCACATGTGGGTGGAAGGAGAGAGCTGTTCGTCTCTCAGAAACAATGGGAAGAATTATAACTGCTAAGCACAAGACAATATTTTCTGTACCAAAAATTAGGTCATGTCAGCAAGGGCCTTGAGGAAGGCGTCAGTGTAAACTCTGGCTTAATAATGACCAAGGAATTTGTGCCAATTGTTATATTTTTTAATGCTAGTAAAACCTAGCATTTTTATAGCTATGATTCATATACCAGATATTTTAGTTTACCTAAATATTTCAGAATATTCTAATGTTGTGTAACCATCACCACTATCTAATTTCAGAACATCTTCATCACCTGCAGAAGAAACCATACTGGGCTGGGGACACAACTCAGTGGTAAAAGCACTTGCCTAGCATGTGTGAGGCCCTGGGTTCAATCAATCTCCAGCACTGCAAAAAAGAAAAGAGAAGAAACCATACCTATTAGCAGCTCCCCATTTCCCTCTCTCCCCAGACCCTGGAAACCACTAATCTACTTTCTGTCTATATGGATTTACCTTGTTCTGTACATACTTTAAAATGAAATCTTAGAATCTTTCTAAGATCTTTTGCATCTGGTCACTTTCCCTCAGCAAAATGTTCTAAAGGTTCATTCATGATGTGGCATGTATCAGAACACCATTTCTTTTCATGAACATGTAATATTTCTATTGTGTGGATACATGATATCTTGTTTATTCATTCACCGGTTGCTGAGTTGGCCATTTTCTACTTTTTGGATATTGTGAATAATGCTTCAATGAACATTAATTTACAATTTTTGTGTGGACATAGGTTTTCAGTTCTCTTGGGTACACACACAGTACAGGAATTTGGGGTCAGATGATAACTCCATATTTAACATTTTTATTAATTGTCATTATTTTATTTATGTACATTTATGGAGAATAGTGTGATAATTTGATACATGTATACAGGGTGTAATGATCACATCATGTAGGTAGTGTGCTCATCTCTTTAGACTTCTTTTTTCTTTTTGTAAGTGCCAAATTGTCTCCCCCTGTGGTTGCACCATTTTCCATTCTCACCATGAATGCCTGAGAGTTCGGTTTCTCTCTATCCTCACCAACACTTGTCATGGTCCATTTGCCTGATTACAGCCATGCTAGTGCATGCCCAGTGCTGTTCTTATGGTTCTGATTTGCATTTTCCTAACAATTAATGCTGTTGAGCATCTTTTCATTTGTTTCCTGTTTTTCTTTCTCTTTGTGATATGACTGTTCAAATATTTTGCCCTTTTAAAGAACTGCTTTATCTACCTGTTTAAATACTGAACTTTTGAAGTAGTTTAAATAAATTTGGTGTCAGATACAACAGATGTGTTTCATTTATTTTCTCCCAATGTGGAGCTTGCTTTTTAAATTTTTTTCAATTGTGTTTTTCAAGGAGGAAGGAGTTTCAGGGTCCTGGTGCTCCCTTGGAGATTGGCACTTGGACCTGTGGCTGACCTGCCTCTTCCTCTTCTGTTGCCCTCCAGATCACTACAGGGATGAAAAAGAGGAGGACTGGTGACCCTACAATTCATCTTCAGTCAACAATTTTGATACAAGCATAACTTATCAACATTTTTCTTTTATGGTTTGTAGTGTGGGTGGCCTATGAAATTCCAAGGCTGTGAAAACTTTCTAATATGCTTTCTTTCAGATGTTTTAGAATTTTGGATTTTACATATAGTTCTATGATGCATTTCAAGTTATTTTTCTCTGGGGTATGCTGAATTAATAGTTGAGATTTTTTTCCTCATATGATATCCAGTTGTTACAACACTGCCTGTTGTTATTATTTCCTCACTGAATTCTCTTGACAATTTAGTCAAGATTTATGTCTGTTTCTGGACTCTATAATGTTCTATTGATCTACGTGTCTAGATTTTCACCAATATTATGCTATTTTGGTTTCTACAGCTTTATAGTAAGTCATGAAATCAAGTAGAGAAAGTCTTTAAAGTTTGATCTTCTTTTTCAAGAATTCTCTGGGGGCTGATAAATTGTAAGATTTATTTTACTAATTATTATGTGAAGGGTTTTTATACTATGTTTATAAGGGGTACTGTTCTATAGTTTGCTTGTAGAATTCTTGTAAATTTTGGCCATCAGGTAACACTGGCCATACACTATAAGTTGAGTACTCTCTCCTCTATTTTCTCTCTTTCTTTTTTTTTTTCATTCCTAGTCTATTTTCTAAGTTTGAGATTGTTAGCTCCTCCTTAAATGTTTGGTAGAATTCACCAGTGCATCATGAGTACAAGTTATTCGTATTATTTCCTCCTGAAATGTTTGATATCATTTACCAGTGCTCTATAACAAATGCTGAGATGGAGTTTGGAGGTGAAAGAGTTAATGATGGATCAATACCTGTGAAGGGTGGGGGAAGAAGAAGGATTCAGTGAGGGCTAACTAGCCTTGGCCAACTCCAGCTTCCTCAGGAGCATGTAATGCCCATGAGAGCTCCCGGGAGACTTCATACCTTACCTCTGTGTGTCGGTCCATGTAAACCACTCCAGGAGAGCTATCACAAAGGATAGGCAGCGCTCTGAGCTGCGGTGGTCCTCCAATCCTGGTGACTCTCCATGGAATCCTAGTCTCTGCCCCCCAGGCTCACAAGGTGGCCCATGTCTATCGGTTCTCTCTGGGCCACCATGCAGAAAATGCTGGGTTGATTCGTGCTCACTTCTTTTGGTTTCACTCAAGGATCGTACTTCTGTCCTTCTTATTGTCAAGAAAATAGTTGTTTCATAGATATATTTTCAGTTTTATAATTGTTTTAAACAGAAGCACTGTTCCAAGTCCAATTAATCCTTCAGAGGGGGGAAGGAAAATCTTCGGGTTAGCTTGGTCAGCCATTATCTTGTTAGGAATTCATGTCTGACACAGCGTCTGACTTCAAGCTGTGCTTTTCCTCGACTGACCAGAAGATCACTGTGGCTCAGAATGCTCGCCTAATGTCCACCTGCTCTCTGGTGTCCACTCTGCCTAGCACCACAACAATATCCTCTTTTAAAAAAATAAAATTAATCATATAAATATGTTTTCTGGCCGATTTTCAGAGCCCTCGGCTGACATAGAAAAGGCCCACTGTAGCTTCCCCCACTGCTCAGCTCTGCTCTGGGGCCATTTCAGCAGGAACCTCACAGCCTGAGTGGCAGCGCCATGTTTGTAATGGTGCTCTTATCCCCCACTCCTGTGGACTGTGTCTTAGCCTGTCTGGGCTGCTATTAAAAATACCATAGTTCAGGTGGTTTAATGTCAAGTTATTTCTCTGATTCTGAAGGCCACAAGTTCTGGACCAGAGTGCTGGTAGATTTGGGGTCTGGTGAGGGTCCACTTCTTAAGTCACAGGTGGCTCCCTTCTTGCTGTGTCCTCACATAGCACCAGGGGTGATGGAGCCCTCTGGGGTTTCCTTATAGGGACACTAATCCCATTCATGAGGCTCCTCCCTCAAGACCTAGTCACCTCCCCAAAGCTCTACCTCCCAACCCTACCACCTGAGGGGGTAGGATTTTAACATGGATTTTGGGGGAACACAAACATTGAGTAGATAACAGACTGTCAGAATCCTTAACGCCCATGTGTTCCCCATGAGGGACTGGCCAGTCAAACTTGGGGGGCCTTTAAAGTTCATAATTTTCCAAGAAAGATTATTTGGGGGAAAATGGTTGATTAGAATAAGAGGAGCAAAAATTTATAGTCGGTGGTTCATTTTGGGAAGGCAGTGGTATCTGACAAATGTTAGGGTAGTGAAGTTGGGAAAGGAAACTGTGGGGATTTTGTAATATTCTCTATGTTGTTTCTCTTTGGGTCATGGTGAAAAAAAAATTATCATCTCTAGGTGATGATAAAGAAAAGAGTAAGAGGAGCAGAATGTGGTATAGAGAAGGGAGGAGCTTTTAACATATTCATTTTCATTCATTATTAGGTATACAGTAGGCATTCAACAAACAACTTGGTTATTGGTTGGTGTGGAATTTTATATTCAGTTTAACTGGTAACCTTCCCCTTACTAAAAGTCAGTTCATTTTCAGCCCTACATTTCCCTGTGGAAGAAATCACTGCTTTATTTTGGCACTTGTGAAATAATGGCTGACATTGTGAATGCAGGATGGGAAAGAATTATCACAAGTGGGCTTTCTAGTGTGGGTGTTGAGAACTAATGAAATGCTGTATTATTCTGTGTTCTGCTCTAGAGAACTTTCAATATTCTTCTTCTTTTGCTAAATCTGACTCTATTACTTATTATCGTTGCAGAAATGCAAAGAACAAAAAGTTCAGAAGCCATTTGTGTTCAAATAGACTGCAATTAAAAAGTCCCAGGCAAGCATTATAAGCTTATAAATAAGGGAGCTAGTGAGGGGGAAAAAATTAAGAAGCAAAGGCTGAAGCAAGCTGTAATCTGCCAGATAGGAGAAAGGCAACAGAAAACCAGACAGGAAAGGGGGAAAAAAGGTATGACCATTAATTCTCAAATGGAAAAAGATAATCAGAGGCCTCAAGAAGGCTGAATTATTAAAAACACTATGTCAATTTTTAACCAAAAGTTCCAGGCAATGACAAGCTTTTAAACTTACAATGAGGATTGATGAACAGAAAATAATCAGCCTAAGAATATTTCAGGGAACAAAGAAATAAATGAGCCCAAGCTACAATTCTCTCTCTTTTTTTAAAGTTCTTGGACTAAAAAAATTTACTGAGATGGGGTGTCACTGTTCTTGCACCTTTCTTTGTGCTTCCAATACTGTTTAGATTCTTCCTTTCTGCATCGTCAGACCCCTGGCCAATGCTTCTTTAAAAGATGCTGTTTTTTGCAGGTCATCGAGGGCCCTGCCTGTGCTCTGTAACCACATCCCCAAAATGTCCACAAACAGATTCCCCGTGGATCTTCATTTTCCTATGCTTCAACCTGCACTCATCTGAGGTTTGTAATTCTCTCTCTTTTTAATAATGGGGATTGAGCTCAGGGGTGCTTTACCACTGAGCTACATCCCCAATGCTTTTTATTTTTTATTTTGAGAAAAGTCTCACTAAATTGCTGAGGGTCTAACTAAGTTGCTGAGGCTGACCTTAAACTTGCCATCCTTCTGTCTCAGCCTCCTGAGTCCCTGGGATTATAGGCCTGCACCCCCAAGCTGTTGAGGTTTGTAATTACCTTGATTGAGGTCTAGTGGTTACTGTTATCATAGCCCTGTGATGGGACTGCAAAGCGGAGGACAGTGTCCTTTGACAAGATTTGGTCCAGGAAAACCAGTAATGCAAACTTCCCAATAATAAAAATAGCTATTATTTCTTGAGTGCCTAATATAGGCAGACCTGCACACCTAACGTCTGATTTAATATTGACAACAACCAGAGAAGCACTGTAGAATGACCTCTATTTCACAGATGGGAAAACTGCAATTCATGGAGGTGTGGTAGTCTTAGATCTCACCTAGCCGATGAGGAGCAGAACTGAACTTGATCCAGGTTCTTTTGTCAACAGCTACATGCTCAAAGATCCCATTATCTGAGAGTCTCTTTGTAGGTATAAGAGTTTTCATATTCGCAAGGACAACTGGCAAAATGTGAGGTCTCTTTGAAAAAGACTGCTATGGCAAAAGATTTAGAAAATCAAGAGAGTGGGAGTCTTAAATTAGGGGTGAGGTTCTAAACACAGTGAATAAAATGAAAATAGTTTACAGAGGAACTCAATCTTGAGTGGCTGTGATGGATTAAGCACACCCCACCCTATGTCCCTGATTAAAACTAAAAACTGGGCAGAACACAGAAAGTAACTATCTGAGAACTCTGAAGAGCAAATAATGGTGGTTTATTAGGAAGGGAGATAAAATTGTGAAGAAGGACTTATGGGAGTAGGCTATATTTTTTAAAAAAGTGCTTTTTGTTTTTTGTTTTGTTTTGTTTTGTTTTTCAGTCTGCTGTTCCTTCTTTTCATACTTGAGATCAGCCTGAATGCTGGAACTTTTCTTTGGGTGTGGACAGAAAAAGGCTCCAAGAAAAACCCTCATTTTTTAGACAGAGGAACACAGCCGGAAGTGGTTCCTTGCAGGACAAAGTGTCTGGTAGAAAGAACTCCTCCCTCTGGTTTGTCCCTTTCCACTGTCCCAGTCCTGCTCTGGAGCAAGACTTGGGCATGAAGCTGTGCTTCTGTAGAAGTGGCAGAGGCTGAACAGGGACCTCTCTGAGAGAAGGTCTTCCATTCTGGCCAATAGACCCTGTTGTGTGATATAGAAAGTCGGGTGGTCCATTTTCAGAATAGTTTTTAGCCTTCATTGGGAGGTAAGATTCAATCATAGCCATTTTAATCATAGCCCTTCCCTTTGCCCACCCCAATTTTAAAATTAGCCAATCACATGGATTATAACCTCAAGCTCCTCCTATCAGAGCACAGCCTCTCTCCCCAAGTGTGCTTGCTTCCCCAGCACACCCTTGTGCAGAAGTAAAGTTCTCCTGGCCCAGCTACATCTGACACCTGTTGGATTCCTTGGGGGAAACCCGATATTTCTAATCCTGTGGTCTCTGGCTGCTTTGCCCTTTAGATGGACTCCATCCTCGAAGTTTGTGACAGTACAGGGAGGATAAAAACTGGCTTTTCCAGCCATAAAATCAGGAAAAGGGACCAGAGGGAGTTGTAAATTCCCCATTGGGGGAATATCACAGAGAAGGAGTGGGACAAAGAAATGTCCTAAATCTGTGTATCAAATCCTGAACTCACCACTGAGTCACAGATACATGAAAGTGGCCTGAAGCAGCAAAGGGTCAGAGAACTGAACCATCCCTGCATCCCAGACCTGGGTGCTCACATGGAACAGATCAAGGAATGCGGTAAAGGGTTCAAAGACTAAAATGCCTTGGAAGCTTCAGCACACAAGGTGGGAGTCAGGACTTGCGCTCCGGAGCCTAAGTGGACTGATGGCAAACATCTTCCAGAGGATTTAAAGGGAACCCAGAGCCTCCAAACAAAATACTCTCAATGTCCATGATATAATCTGAAGTCACCAACATATGAAGAACCAGGAAAAAGTCTCAATGATTCTCTTGGGAAAATAACCATCCAATCCCAAGATTATCTTGATGTTAGAGATAACCAAAACTTTAAAGAAATTATTACATCTCTGCTCTATGCTATAAGAGCACTCTTGAAATGAAGGGAAGTGAAGACATTAGCAGCAAATAAATAAAAATTGTGAAAAAGAATCAATGTTTTATAATCATAGAAATAAAAGTGTCCTGGAATGGTTCAATGATAGTATAGAGATAACAGAGAAAAGACTTGAAAATATATAAACAAATTATCCAAGGATAATCTAAACATATTTGGAACATATCAAAATTTATGGTATGAAATTAAAGTAGTATCTAAAGGAAAAGAAAGATCTTATGTAAAAAATATAATATTACAGCTTTAAAAAGTAGAAATGAAGAATGATACCTAAGGTGAAGAGAGGGGAGGAAATATAAAGATAAAAGCAGAAATTACTAAAAGTAGAAACAAACAAAAGACAGAAATGATCACAGTAGCCAAAAGCTGGTTCTTTGAAAATGAAAATCCAGATTGAATTGAGAAAGAGAGAAAGAATACATGAATTATCAATATTAGGAACAAAAGGGGATCTATCACAAGAGACCCCCAAAGACAAAAATATTACAAGGGAATGCTATAAATCCCACCATGGCTGCAAATTCAATACCTTAGATGGAATAGACCCATTCTTTGTAAGACACAAATTGCTAAAGCTTACACAAGAAGAAATAGATAACCTGAGTAGTTTTATATCTACTAAAGAAGAATTCATAGTTAAAAAGCATCCAGCAGTGGAAACTTCAAGCCTAAACAGCTTCAGTGGTGAATTATACCAAATATATAAGAAATAAATGTTATCAGTTATGTACAATCTCTACTCATTCTAGAAGGCCAGTATAACTTGAACGCCAACCTGGAGGGGTAAAGGGAAAGAAGGAGAAGGAAAAGGAGGGCGTGGGAGGAGGAGGGGAAGAGACCATAGTTCAGTTTTCCTCACGAACATGAGCACAGAACTCTCCAACAAAATGTTAATGATTCAAATCTAGCTATATATAAAAAGTTTCATGTATCATTACCAAAGGAGGAGAGACAGCTCAGGAGTGCAAGGATGGTTTAGCATTCTAAATTCAATTACTGCATCTTACCGTATTATAATAACAGACTAAAGAAGAAAAGGCATTTCAATAGATACAAAGCTTTTGATAAAAGTCAATATATATTCATGATAAGAAATTTAAATGGATAAAGAGCATCTATTTTTCTAAAGTATCCTCTATCTAACATCACATGTAGTGATGAAAGACTGCTTTTCCTTTAACATTGGGTATAAGATAAGGCTGTCTGCTTTTACTAAGCCTGTTCAGGATTGCCTGGACATTCTAGTCAGTGTACTAGGGCAAGGGAAAAAACATCATAGGTACAGGGACCATATAGAAAAAAGCAAACTGCCTCCATTCACAGATAACATGATTTTCTGTTAAAACTTCTAGTATTCTACAAAAAAAGCTTGTAGAACTTGTGAGTTTGGCATGGTTGCAAGATATAAGATTAATATACAAAATCGATCGTACTTTTCTCTGTAGCTCTGAACAATTGGAAACAGAATTTTTAAAAAGTATTGTTTATAATATTTCCTCCTACACTACTGTTTAGGTATAAATCCATATTAGAAATAAAAAAGAGACTATCCAGGCTTGCTGAAAACTACAAAATGTTAAGAATCCAAATCACACCTAAATAAATGGAAAGATAAACTGTGTTCATTGGCTGAAAGGTTCATCACTGGGTTTTTTTGGTTGGTTGTTTGTTTTTGTGCTGGGAATCAAGCCCAAGGAGGCTTCACACATGCTAAGTGTGCTCTCTTCCATTAACCTACATCCCAGTCCCCAGTATTGTAAGATGTAAATTTTTCCCAAATTGATCTGTAGATTTATGGAAATCACAATCAAAACCTCAGTAGAATACTTTGAGATATCAAAAGTTGATTCTGAAATACATAGAATCAAAATACAAAATAATCAGAATAGTTAAAATAATTTTAAGAAAGAAGAAAAGGAGCACTCAGAATACTTGATAGTTGAGTTGGAGGACACAGAATATTTGATAGTAAGACTTATTTTTAAGCAACAGTGATCAAGAAGTTGTGGTATGGATGAAGGGGTAGACACAGATTATCAGAGGAATGGAACACAAAGTCTGGAAACTGACTCATAATGACATATGGTCAAATGACTTTTGAGAGAACTGTAAAGACAATTTAATGGAGAATTGTCCAGTTCAGCAAATGATGCTCAAATAATTGGACAGACATATGTAAAACAGTAATCTTGATTAATATCTCAATGTTTACAAAAAATTTTCAAAATGAATTATAGGTCTAAATGTAAAATGCAAAACCATGAAACTATCAGAAGAAAAAAAACAGGAGAAAATATTCATGACTGGTTTAGGCAGAGTTTTCAGATATGACACGAAAAGCATAATCTAAATGAAAAAAGATAAATTACACTTAACCAAAATTCAAAATCTTTGGTCTGTGACAAATATTAGACAATGAAAAGGAAACACTGGGAAAATGAAATATTTGCAAATCAAATATCTAACAAAGGACTTGCATACAGAAAACAAAAACAAAATCTCTTGAAGCTAAAAAGTAAGTAAATAAAAAATTTTTAAATGAAAAATATTTGAACATTCACTTCACCAAAGAAGATGTTTGAATGACAGGTAAGACACAAAAAGATGCTCAATGTCATCAGTCTTTAGAAAAAGGCAAACGAATTTGTAATGAGACACTATGGCATATCTATTAAACTGGCTAAAATAAGATCAACCTGAGGATAAAGAGTGCTAGTAAGGTTTGGGGCAAATGGAACTTTTGCACATAACTGATGGGAATGCAAAATGGTACAGCCAGTTTGGAAAATCATTTAACATAAACACCTACCATATAGCCCAGCAATGAGAAATAAAAATTTATGTTCATACAAAAGCCTTCACTCGATCCGGTTACCTTCTCAAACATGAAAGAACTCACACTTGAGAGAAACTGCATGAGTGTAAGCAATGTGAGAACTCCTTTACTGTTTACAGTTCCCTTTGATACCATGAAAAAACTCACTGTGGAGGAACCTTAATTATGTCAGCAATGTGGGAAAGCCTTTTTTTTTTTTTCAGATTCTTTGAAGTATAGGAAAGAAAAATACACTGGAGAGTAACCCTGAATACCGAAAAATGGAAAGCCTTTATTATCCCATGAACTTGTTAGCACACATGAGAATGCAGGTGCAGCCACTTGTGTTGTTGCAGAGGATGTGGGGACACTTGTCACCATCTTGGTTCAGTGTACCCATGTAAATGAGCATAGTATGCAATGGAACCTGCAATAGAAGACATGTGCAATGATCTCCATTTGGTTCCCATTTAAGAAATCACAGTGCATCAAAACCCTGTGAATATCTGTCATCCCAACAACTCAGGGCTGAGGCAGGAGGATCAGAAGTTCAAATCCAGTCTCAGCAACTTAGCAAGGCCCTAAGCCACTCAGTGGGTCCCTGTCTCTAATAAAATATTTTAAAAGGCTGGGGATGTGACTCAGTGGTTAAGCACTCCTGGGTTCAATCCCTGGTACAAAAACAAACAAAAACCCTGTGTATGGAAAAATTCTTAGATGAGAGGGATCGGTTATAGTTTCAGGGGCCTATGAAATTCCTCCTGTAGCAGAATCCTATACATGCAACTAATATGAAGAGCATGGTGAAAAATAATTTGATTAGTAGTCCCCACAAAGTGTCCTACCTGGAAGAAATGTCCCAAAACTTATGTTCACCAGTAATTCAATCAGATCTCTGCACTCTGTTTCTGATTTGTATTCTTGAAAATAAAGATTTTGGTAAAAAAAAAAAAAAAAAAACCACCAACAACAACAAAAAAACCCAAATGTTATCAGCAGCATAATCACTCAGAACTATTTTTATTCATAATCACTTAGAACTAAAAGCAACCCAAATATCTTTTCACCGATAGATTAAACAGAATGCAATTCATCCTGTAGTGAAATACTATCCAGCAATAAAAAGGAGTGAGCTACTGATTTTTTCAATGACATAGATGAATCTCATTATAACAAATGAAAAAAGCCAGACTCAAATCAGTATGCAGAGTATTATTCCACTTACATAGTCTGGAAAAGGCAAAACTAGAGGGATGTGATCAGTTGGTTGCCAGGGGTTAGTAGTGTAGGGAGTGGGTCATTTGACCACCCAGGAGCAGCATGAGCAAATCTCTTTGGGATGAGGGAACTAACTGCTATCATGATTACGGATATAGTTTCAAAAATCCATGCAAAAGTCAATTCTGTTGCATTTAAATTTTTAAAAATACATTTAAAGTTATTCTTACAATTCCTTGAGTAAACTCCTTAAAACATACTAAACTAAAACTGCTGGGTGTGATTATTGGAATAACTTTCTGGAAGCAAACAAGAAGAGCCTAAGTCTGGTTTGGGGAGATTAACCCCCTAACTAATCCCCAAGTCAATGCCACACTGCCCCACGAATAGGAAATTCAAATCACCTTCCTGATTTTTTCAGTTTTTGCCACATAGTTCAAGCACTGGAAGTTCAGGAACTTTATGTTTTTCATAGTGAATGATAGTTTTAACAAGCAAAAAAATAGAAACTTCTATTTAAAAAGTTTACAATGGCAAAACATCAGACAATAGGAGAAATATAAAATAAGTACACTTTGTTTCTGGTAAGTTCTATGTGCCTTTGTACCTGCTGTCTAGCTGAGACCTGGACAAATCTTGATCTTGCTTGGTATTTCCCAAGATTATGTCCTGGCAAATTCTTACTGGATTTAAGAGATCGCTTTGGAAACTGGTTTATGTAGTTCAGAGGGTCCAACCAGATTAGGACTTGGAAGACAGAAAATTTTCTTTTTTCCCTTCAAGAAGAAAAGTTACATGCAGTTCAAGTTCATGGTTATTTTCTTTTCAGTCTCTTGGTCTTGTGAATTTTTAATCTATTACTCAGTGGTCTTTCAGTGTAGTTGACCTGAGGTGAAACAGTAGCTTTTGCAGAAAACGAGGGTGTCCTGCAAGCTGAAGATGGTGTTTTTAACTGATGGCCACTTGCTTGAGAAAATGAGAGGTTGATGGATAAACAGAGTAAGAAGAAAATGGCAGATGGAGAGAGACTTTTAGACCATAGGAGTTGCCACCTGAAGTTACATTCATGGTGGGGGATACCTTAGAAGGAAGTCGGAGCTCCGCCCAGGCTGACAGATGATGTGGCCTGTGTCACAGTGTTCATCCATCCACCTCATCTGCAGCTCACGGGAGTTTCTGGCAACCCTAACATTGGCTTCCACTATCAGATGAAGATATGCAGAGTAAGATAGTTTGAGAACTTTGACTCTGAAAAGCTGTGTTCTTGTAAAGGATATTTTTTTTTGCTGTGGCGACTGGAAGAGGATGGTTACAGCAATTGAACTCCTTGCCACAGCAAGCTGAACTCCAGGAAATTTCTTGCAAATTGATTTGCTTCCGCCCTCAGGAACATCATTCCAACCACTGTAGAGATAAGCAGCAGCTGCCAGCTGCAGGCCAGTCCTTCTGCAGCATGATCCACTTTATTGAAGAAGCAATGTGGGGAAGATTCTGCTCCTTTACAAATGACTGAGATGTGCTTTCTTGAGTTTTCACAGAAGTTATTTGGGTGGTTTTAGCCTTGCCTGCTCCTGAGTGGCCACCTGCACAGTGCCTGTCACTGCTTCAGAGAGGACAAATCTATGAGGTCAGCAGTTCTTAGTCTTACCTGGAGGAGCAGAAAAGACTGCATTCTTATCTTGGATGGCATAACCCACCCAGATTATTGTTTAAAGCGTTCCATTTCAAGACATGGTTTCAATCTGGTACAGAAGAGCAACAGTGTTCCTGGTGATCCTTGTAAAGATGAAGCTCATTTTGTGCTTTTGAATTCACCTATTCTTTAGGGTAAAACTTCCCTGGAAAGCATAAAGCAATGTAAAAAGCAACAGAGACCTGCATTTGGGAGAGAATATCAAAGCCAAAGAAATGAAACTTCAGGCAGAGCACCTGTCAGAACTCACTGAGTGAGGAGTACAGATGCAGATTACTTTCATGCTCCTTGTAGAAAATCTAAATCATGAATAAGAAGTTAATGCAGAAGAGATTGAAATGCTCCCAGGCTCTAAAGATAGAATGAGGACTATGCAACACATCTTTCTTTGCAATGCCATTTTAATTAAATATGTTTGAACAGTAAGCGAATGGTGTTAGTATCATAATGTGCATGCATTATATACACTTTCCTTAGGATGTGTGTGGCAACCCTGGCAGACATGTGACTGTGTGTGTGGATATAGGTTGGGTTTACTTTCATCCTCTTATGAAGTAATTCTCGAACTCTTCTCCCATAGAAAGTTGTTCTCTCAATGAAAGATGCAGATGCAATGTGCAGGACCATATTGTTTTAGTTGATTAACTCTTTTTGGCAAAATTAATTGGACCAGATATTTAAACAGGTGTTATTTTTCTCTACTAGACCAATGATCAAGTCTGAATCTACTGTTTTTTAAAGATGAAGAAGAAAATGACCTTTGTGATTTAAAAAAATAATCCATGTATCCTGATAATTTTGAGTCAAAGAAAATGTAATTTTGGTCTACTTTTTTCCTTTAATCAAATGTTTAAATAGACATTTGAATTAGCTTAAGGCCCTCTCAGGAGAAAAAAATCATAGAGTAATTATGCATTTAATGAAACAGAAATTCATTTGGGGAGCTACATTATCTCTGCAGTTTTCTGTGTGTCTAAGTTTTACTTTGAAAGTGTGTGGGGAATTGAGAATAATTGTCCTTTTATATATTTCAGTTGAACAGAGACTTTTATGATTATTAAGTTGAGAAAAGCAGTAAGAATGCTAATGAGATAAAAAAAATACAGTGATTAGATTAATTGCCTATAAAATCTTCATATTTCATTTCATGGACATAATACTTAAATTTGAACAAAGAAAGTTATAAAGAACAACAAATCTTAATTTATAAGTAAGTTTTAAAACATTAAAAAATTTTGGGGCTGGATCGTGACTCAGTGGTAGAGTGCTTGCCTAGCATGTGTGAGGCACTGGGTTCGATTCTCAGCACCACATATAAATGATGAGTGAAATAAAGATTCATCAACAACTAATCAAAAAATATTTTTAAAAATTTAAAAATTTAAACAGGCTTGATATTGGGAAAGGAAATCAATTCATATAGGCTATCACTTCTGTGGGTTTATATTATTTTTAAATTATTTTTATTATTATTTTTTGGGTTTATATTATTGAAACTATTATCCTCTACAGGTTACATGGCTATGCATAGACTAGAACCCTCATTCTATATCAAATTTGCTTTTAAGATATTATACAATGCAAAGTTTTGAGGGTATCATTAAAGGGTATGAAAACACCATACATTTTGTCTTTATTAAGAGTTCAATGATTCTTTATTAAAATACTAATCAAAATCATCTTTTTATTTTTCTCTGAAACCAGATACAAGAAGTTATATCTTTTGGGGTTGATTCTTGCTATTTATACAATAGAACCTGAGATTAGTGACAATTCAAATGTTTCTGCTGAGGAAACAGTTGGATTAGTCAAAGTCAGAAAGTCAGGGAGTTTGTGAGTCTTAATTTACTTAACATTTTATTATGAAAAAACTTTAAATATAGAGAACATAAGGAATTTTACAGTCATTTTCCCACATATCCACCACCTACATTCTGCAATTCTGCTATACTGGATTTATCACACTTCTGTCCAGGTTGCTAATCACAACCCAGTACATTCACCAAGCCATCTTCTTTCTTGATGCATTTCAAAGTAAGTTGAAAACATCAGCATGCTGCTTCTTAAGTTCTTCAGCATCCATAACACTAACTAGAGTTATGACAAGTTTTTACTAGCCAAAGGATTAAACTTCATATGGTTTGGAGAGGAAAATAAAGTCTTTGAATCCCTAAAAAAATGATAGTTGCCATTTGAACACTTAGATTCAGTATTTTAGGCTAAGGCTCAGAAAAATAAAGACAAACTGGGGGTCCAAATTATAATGATGGTAAAAAAAAACAAAAACAAAAAAACCTAAGTCCCCAAACTTTCACCAGCAAGAAGTCTTCTTAAGTTGGTCATCCCCCACCAGAGGCCTTTTCTCCAAAGCCCATCTCTGAGATGACTGAAGAAGTTTGCTCTCTCCCTCTGCCTCTCCCTATTTAATGTGGCTAAACCCCAAGAAGGCAGGAGAAACAGAAGAGAGGGTTCAACCTTCAAAGGCAGAAGGCCATCAGCTGATCTGCTTGCTGTCTCAGCATTCTGGGCCATCTACTAACCAGCCAGTCAACTTCCCAGGAATTGAGAGGCTGTTACAGGGAATTTCTAGCAATTTCTAGAAACTTGTGGCAGAGAAAGCAGAGCTCTTAGACTTCACTCTACCAAAACGTAACAGAGAAGGGACCATGTGACAAAAAATTCATTGATTTGGCCCCTCAGCATTCTGAATGCTACAGAACAAGTCTGCTTTTAGGAGAAAACATTAAACAAGCTTTGAGAATGCTAAGAGGCAGATCATCTTGTCAGATTTGCTACTCCTGTGTCTGACCTAACCACATGAACAGACTCAACAGTGGACTCAACATGCAATGAATTCCACAGAAATCCAGTTTTATCACTAGACTTCCACTCCACAGTGGGCCCTGACCACCTGTCTTTACTGTCCAGGATGGTGCCATAAGCTTTCCTCTGATGGGTGCTTGGTTTAGCAAAGTCAGGTCTTGCTTTCTTCTGCTCATGTTCAGGCCAAGACAGAAAGGCCCATGGGCTCCTTACTATACTTGGCACTCTGTGGAAGCTGAGGACTCAGAGTTGCAGGTTGCTCTTCTGGTGTTGAAGTCACCTCTTGCCTTTTACCACCCTTCCATTCCTGCTGAGGACCTGAGCTACCGCTGAAGACCTGGCCAGGGAGGATGGACTTACTCCAGACACCTGGGAGAGGGGACTCTGTCTCAGAAGGAACTCAAGAAAGGGAGCCTTGGGGGCCCTTGCCACCCACTGCCTTAGCAGGCATGGGGCCAGCGGAGAAACATTTAAATAGGTGGAGATTTAAGAAGGGCACCCCTAAAGTTTCCATTCCCTGCCATGCAGGCTCAGCTCAAATATTTTTAGGACCCAGGACAGGATACAAACAGAGGTTTAGTTTTAGTTTAACGTTTAAAAGTTATAAATCAATTTTAAGAACTGCTAAACAAAATGTTTTATTCTCTGACCTTGACAAATATACTTTCATAAAGACCCACAAGGCCAGGTCTGAGTTCACAATTCCTGGACTTCTCAGAGGGTTGAATTCAAACATGGCGGCACAGGAAGATCATTCCCAGTCCCAGTGTGCAGCCCGCTCCCCTTTCTCCCATTCACACAGCCTAATCCTTCTGTCCAAACTCCAGACACCACACTACAAACAACTGCTCCTTGGTCACTCCTCAGATCTGGGGTGGGAAGTTCAGTTTATTCTGGGGAGCACAGATTCCTGTAGCCACAGATTACTCGCCTAATGAGCAAAGGTGCCGATGTTGGCTGTGGTAGTACACATCAAAGCATGGGACCTCTGGTCCAAGGCACTTTTACAGAGCATCCATGTACTTTAAGATGGAGCATACGTCTTAGAGATGACAGGGTTGGCAGGGCACCGCTTTGAGTGCATTCATTCATTCATTCAGTTTTTATTTGTGTGACTATGTTCTGAGCGCTGGAGATACACTGCAAACAGGACAAGCATCATTCCTTCCTTCATGGAGACATCAAACACACCCATATTTGATCCTAAATGTGTGAAGTGTTGTGAAGAGTGATGTTGAGAGAATATTCAACAGGGGTACCGGGCTCAGTCTAGGGGGCAACCTGAGAAGGCTTTCTTAAGGAGGTGATATTGAAGCCAAGATATGAAGGCTGAGTAGGAGTTGTTTAAGGACTCAGGAATGGGTGGTGGGAAGAGTTCATACAGGAGGAGCAGCCTGTGCAAAGGTTCTCTGGAAGTCCCAATGCAGAACTGGAAGCTGGTCTCCCAGACAGTCATATGTAAGCCAGGGGGAGGGGCAGGGGTGAGCCAGCCTACCCTGTTCCAGAATTCCATTCCTCATGTGTTCTTTTAGTCAGCTTTGCTTAGTTGTGATAAGATGCTGGAGATAGTCGGCTTAAAAAGAGGAAAAGATTTATATTAGCTCATAGTTTCAGAGATTTCAGTTCATGGTTGCTTGGTCCTGTTGCTTTGGGCTGTGATAAGACAGAGCGTCCTGGCAGGAGGGCATGGTGGAGGAAGCTGATCATCTCGTGGTATCTGGGATGCAAAGAGAGGGGTGATAAAGGGCTGGGGTCCAATATCCCTTTCAAGGACATGCCCCAATAACCTAACTTCTCACTGCTAGGCCCCACCTGCTAAAGGTTCCACCACATCCCAAGAGCACTTAGTGCAGAGACAAAGTCTTTAGCATATGGGCCTTTGGGGGACATCTAAGATGCAAACCGTAACACCTGCTCTACCTACAGTTCCTTCCAGAGCAGTCCTGCCCTCCTCCCATGTCTAGGTCCTCCGCACCAGCTTTGCCTTCTCTATTTCTTCTGAGTAAAAACAAAAGGACAGTATGACATTCTGGAGCCTCATTATGAACTTCTCTTGAGGCTCAAAATGTCAATAGTGCTGAAGTTGAGAACCTTGCTCTACAAGAAGGGAGAATATTAACAATGCAACACATTCAGGTTTCAAAGTTTTGCAGTGTCCCCACCTGCTTCCCCCACCAGCAGCAACCTAGCCCTCCTGCGGAATCACTCCTTTGTATTCTGTGCTGCTTTGTCACAAGAGGAAGTTTCTCTTGCTCGGATATCACTTATCTACTGTGCTTCCTCTGGACCCTGTTGG
This sequence comes from Glaucomys volans, assembly GCA_020662805.1. Lineage (NCBI taxonomy): Eukaryota > Metazoa > Chordata > Mammalia > Rodentia > Sciuridae > Glaucomys > Glaucomys volans. Next base: position 26,633 of record JAJEJO010002310.1, on the reverse strand, counting down.
CTTTTTTTCCAAAGGACTGTATAAACTTTGAAAGCTTACCTCAAGAATAAGAGCCTTTCATCTTAGAGGCCTTTGCCTATCTCTTGCAGGATTTTGCTCTCCCCTTCCTCCTGTTTGGCGTAGTTCTGAAATCAAGAAATGTAGCCAGTCCTTAATCAAACTCTCCTTGTAATGTTAGTACATCATAGCCTCAGGAAACTAGGCCACATTTTAGATTGATGCCACCCCTGTTAAGATTCAATTGATAGTCGCTCTGCTCTTGCAGAAACTAGTATCTTAACATCCAGGATGGCCTTCATCTATCATTCCAGTTAAACTTTATTTTTGCAGAATTTCCTTTCAAGACAGCAGATTATTGTACACTCTAGGGCAGAAGGTGAGAGAGAAAAATTGGTCCCTGTTTGAAAAAATAAAAAGGAAATAGCAGGTCTGAATTCTCTTGGGTAAAAGGATCTTGAGTCAGATCACCTAATTCTTTGATTCATTGGATTAACTCAAACTTCTTGATCAAGTGATCTCGGAGCCTTGGGACTTCTGAACTATGAGAGAAGTCACTGTACTCTTAAACAAGGGAAAACAAAACAAAACAAAACAAAACAAAACACTAGCTTGGGCTAGTGAATAAGGCAAAACCTGTCTCTCCTCTCATGGAATCCAAAGCTAAGTGGGCAAGGTGGAATATAAACTAATACTCACCAAATAATATACAAAGTTATATGTGAGGTGAAGGAAATGGACAAAGTTCTATGAAAGCCTATAACAGGGAGATGTCAACTCAATGGGGAAGTCTCACTAAGCATCACCTTAGTCTTTCAAGTCTACTGTGATCAAAAGCCTTGGATCAGATGACTTAGAAACAACGCAAGTTTATTCCTATTAGAACGATGAGTTCAGATGGTGCAGTGGGTCAGAATTTCCCAAAGAGATTTCACCCACATCGTGGTTCATTTGTTTCTCATCACAGTGACCCTGTGCAATGGACAGGGAAGCTATCATTATCTTCACTGGGTCAAGGTCAAGGTGAGTGACTTACTTCAGACTCCTGTAACTTAGAGCTGTATTAACTCACTGAGAGATACAAAATTTGATTATAACCAAAGATTTCTCACCTCCCCAGAACAATTAAGATTTTAAGCAACTTGTTCTTTATCCCAACGTGTTTCTTTATTAGATAATGGGTCCTGTTTTTGTTTTTCAGTACTGGGGATTGAACCCAAGGCCTTGTGCTTGTGAGGCAAGCACTCTACCAACTGAGTCATATCCCTAGCCCTGTTTTTTAAAATTTATAACATACAGGCACTGGAACACTGAACTGGAGAGACCAAGGTGGAATTCCTTCATTGATTTGTTTAGCAACTGTTGATTTGAAGTGTTGTAGTAGAATCTGCAGGGGGAGGGAGACAATGAAGCATAGTCTGTAAAATGTGGTCTTGGCTCTCAAGTTGTATATACAGATGTCCCTCAGTATCTGTGGTTCGGGTTGGTTCCAGTACACACCCTTTACATACCAAACTCTGGCTGCTCAAGTTCCTTATATAAAATGGCATAGTATTTGCATGATCTATGCACATACTCCCACAAACCTTAAATAATTTCGAGATGATTTAATGCCTAATACGATGTAAATGATGTGTAAATAGTGGTATTTGCATTGTTTAGGGAATAATGACAAGAAAAAAGTCTGTATATGTTCACTATAGATGCAGTATTTGCCCAGATATTTTAAATCTGCAGTTGGTTGAATCCATGCATGCAGATCAGTGGGAAAGCCCACTGATCTAGTGAACAGACATGTAAGCCGCCTGCAGTCAGAAGGACTTGAAAGGGGCAGAAGTCACAGTGCGGGGACAACAGGGAGAGAGACAGTTTATTCTGCCTGTGCAGGAATAGGGAAGGATTTAAGGAGGAAGAGGAAGCACAAACAGTGGGTCTCAAAGTAGGATTCTGAACATCAGAGAAGTATATCAGAGAAAGGAAGAAATATTGACTGCATAATGTCTCTGGTTAAGCTTTCTGCAAAGTTTTAAGTATAACATCCACTTAGGCGTTCTCAATTCATTATTATAAGATGCTTAGAAGGTAATTTCACTGATATACTGACACAAAGAAGCATTTTGTCTTTTCCTTCTCAGAAATGAGAGTACCCTTAGTTAAGGATGGAACGGGCTAAATGGAACTTTTGCAAGAGAAATGATCTCATTTCTTATTTCAGTTTTCAAGGTCAATGCAATCTTTATCATTTATCTTTACTGTATTTTTCCTTACATTTCCTGGTGAAAGTCTCTCTCTCTCTCTCTCTCTCTCTCTCTCTCTCTCTCTCACACACACACACACACACACACACACACACACACACACTTTTTATTCTATGTACCAGGCACTGTGACATTTAATTACTTAATCTTCACAGTCTGTGAGTTAAATGGTGTTATTATAGTGTTACTATTCTTACTTCATAGTTAGGGAAGCTGACGTTATATATATTTTTTTCAGTACTGGGGTTGACACACACTAGGCAAGCCCTCTACCACTGAACTCATACCTTGAAGTTCACCCAGTTATAGCAACATGTTCAAAATCACACAAGCACCAAGTCAGAGAGGATAGAGAGGTGCCTGCTCCACTCAAAAGCCTTTCTGCTATGCTCTACTGCCTCTGGCTAATTCTATAGGAGAATCCACTGTGCCAGAGACTGATCATTGTTCCACAGAATCCATTTTCTTTTGCCTCCTTCTTGTAATAGAACTGACGCCCGCCCACCCGCAAACAGTTCCAGCAGGGAACGGCCATCAGCTTGCAGCTCGAAACTTGCTTTGCAGTTAGGTATGACCTTGTGCTGTCCTCTGACTTACTTGGGTAGCATACCCTTAAAGGGACAGTGTCTGTGTTCCACTTTCTTCCTGAAGGCTGGAATGGGGTCATGCTGTCAGAACTCTACCCTGATATGATGGAGAAACTGGGTCCCTGGATAATATAGTGGAGGAGAACTTGGATAAACCCCCTACTTCTGGGCAGTTAGTGAGAGAGAAAGTTATTTGAGTCACTGTAGTTTTTTTACTCTCTTAAATAATTCTATAATTCATATAATTTCTGTGACTCAAGAGCAGTAGTTCAAATTTTCTAGGGTGTCAGAGGTGTCCCGTTCCAGAAATATAAAAAGAATAAATCACAGTGGGTTGCTACATTAAATCCCCTTGACAAAAACCCTTTCTGGCATTTTTGAGGTTTAACCCTAGACAGTGTGATCCTGGCTGTCTCTGGTGCCTTAAGAGGCTGCTGCAGCCTCCAGACCTCAGAACACCTCCTGCACATACCTCACGTCAATGGGTAGGGTTCTTTAATCACTTTTGCGTCTGGACTGCCAACCTCACAAGAGTCGATCAGCCGCACTGGACAGAATTGCCAGATCACCATTGCGTGTGCCCTGCAGACTTCAAATCCAATGAAGCAAATATGCAAAACAATATTTGCATATGCAAAACAATTTCATCCCAAGTTTTTATTTGTTACCAGAATCTTCTTGACCTTGGCTAAGGAAAAAGACTCAAATAGATGTGATATACTACTGCTTGAACTTGGGACACAGTGGAAGTCACACTTAGGATAGGAAACACTACAGGATGCCAAAGCAAAGAGGCAATGGGGTTATAGGGGACATGGAGATTCCTTGGTCGACACTAACTACTGATTTGGGAGACTGTGAACTGTCTTAAATGAAAGTCAGACATGTCATTTAGGAGTGACTTGTGAGAACAAGTGTCGGTTGTTAGAACTACTCTAAAACTCAGCTTGTGAGTTTTAACCCCCTAGGGCCTGCTATGTGGCTCTGCTTCTTGCTCAGGGCATCCATCAACCTGGGCTGCCTGGCTGGTAAATTTCCTCTCACCACCAATCTCCAGGATACTGGAAAGTCAGCAAGAATGGATCCTATCCTATCTATCATCTTTAGACAATTAGAGCTAAACCATGAATGCAAACATTCATGATCATTGGGGTTGGGAGTTATAGATTCCTTTGATCAGCAGATAAAATTCACAGAAAAAAATGCATGTTTGCACATAATTTTGCACCCCATTTGAGGGATGTCCAGAAAACTCCATGAAGCCTGTCCAAAAATTCCCAGGTTAATAATCCATGCATCTGTGGCAGGTTGGTAGTAGCACATTTGCATAAAAACATATCCCAGTATTCAATGTTGTTATGGACTAAGCTGGAAACGCCTTGAGGACAAGAGTTACAATATATTGACTTGGTATAATGAGTATGAGTTTTGTGAAATGTGTAGGGAACCAGGTGTTATAAGCTTGATTTTACCATTTGGTTTAAAGATTTCCAGTCAAAATACTTTATTTTTAGAAGTATTTAGGAAACAAGGTAAAGCAGAAGAGGAAAGTGATAGGGATTCAATGTCAAGGAAATTCTCAATTCCATCCATATATAAATCACCTAACAGCTTGTGAATGATTTAGCAGCTGGTCACTGGTCCCAGAATAAATCTTTTTATAGGCAAGAAGTCTGTCTCTTTTTCACTGTTTAAGAGATAGCCTAAAATTGATGTAATACTTTAACCTGCTTAATTTTGCTCAGTTGTATAAAGATCCTTAATTTGATTCAATCAAAAAATCAAACCAGCTATTTTCCTACCTTTGGTGGCAAAATATGCTGGTTGTTTCCCCATATCCATTTTCTCCTTCCTCAATAGGGAACTCCAGGCTGTTGACTGGACGTGGGATTGCCCAAAGCACCATTTCCCAGCATTCCTTGCAGTTGGGTGGGGCTCTCTATCAAATGCTGACCAATGGGATTTAATTGACGTGTGTGATATTTGAGACTTAAAAATTTCAGTAGTCCCCTTTATTCATAGTCAATTGTTATCTGAAAATTATAAGTGGAAAATTCCAGAAATAAATTCAACATCAGTTTTAAATGTATGCCATTATGAGTAACATGATGAAATCCCACACTGGCCTGCTCCATCCTGCCTTGGACAGGAATCATCCTTTTGGCCTGCATATCCACTGTGCAACCTACCTGCCTGTCCATCACTTAGCAGCCACCTTGGTCATCAGATATCACCATGATTGTGTTCAGGCAATCTGTGATGAGCTGACAGATTTGGCTCCATGGAAATGTTACAGGCCAGGCTATATGGGAAATGACTAAACAGACTCCATCTTGCTCTAAGAATCCATGTTAAGTAGGAAATGAGCTTCTGCCATGGGAATGCCTCACCTCTGTACCCATCAACAGTTGCTTAGCTTCCCCAGTGAGGATACCCCACCTCTGTACCCATCTTTAGTTACTTAGCATGATGTATGTAATAATACAAAATGACAATTCTTATGTGATTCTTATTTCTCCTAAAACAATGCACCATGTGAGCGGTGATATCAACAATGATAGTGTGAATGTTAGTAACCATTCTTTAGTTTGTACCTAGGTAAAGGTCCTTTAACCCACATCCCGCTCTGCTGATGATTTCATGATGTAAGTTTGTAAATTGGAATCATAGCAACAGACACTTATGATTGATGTTATTTTTGTATAAGAACCCCTGCAACCCTGTGGTCGGGGCTGTTCTCCCAAAAGCCATTTTTGGGGCATTGTGTGAAACAGTCAGCCCAATGGCTTAATAAAACAAACAAACAAACAAACAAACAAACAAACAAAAAGACTCTCAAATTTGAACTTTTCAGTGGTGAACAGTCTGTTGTTAAGTTGTGCCCCATAACACAATCCTTATCTATTTAGTACTGACCTATTTTATTGTTCTATAAATAATTGATAATATAATAAAATAATATTGATTTCATTATTAACTAATATTGTTAATCTATTACCATGCTTAATTTATGAATTAAATTTTGTCACTAATGTGCACGTATAGAAAAAACACAGTATTTAAAGAATGTAGTTTATCTGAGGTTTCATTTTAGGCAACCACCGGGGTCTCTGAGCATGTCCCCTGCCAATAATGGGAACTCCTTTAGAGATAGCAGAGTACTCTTGTTCCTTTCCTCCTTCCTGCTGTAGACTATACACAGAGGTATGAGGAAGAGTCATCCTGACCCTAAGATCCAGAGGCATTTGAAGAGAGCACACCCAAAGGTAGCAACAACCTGGGTCCCTGATCATTGTGGATCTCCTGGTCATACTGGCTCAGAAATGTTTCAGGCTCCCCAGGCACATTTGGGAAATTTTGCTAGAAGGACTCATAGGACTCAGTATATGCTTGGGCTCATGGCTAAGATTTATTACAGCAATGTAGTAAGGATAGACATCTAGATCATAAAGGAAGAAGACACAGGGAAAGTTGGGAGGAATCAACATGCAGGTTTTTTTATTCTGTGAAGAGCTCACTCTGCCCCTAGCAATGAAAAACACACCAACATATGTGTGATGTTTCTGTACCAGGAGTCCACGTGGGAGCTGGTCACATTAGGCACCTTCTGCTTAGCATGTACCAAAAGGTCAGATCCCTACAAGAGAAGCAGACAGTTAGGCACAGTGCTAAGTGGTGTAAGATCCTTGATTCAACTTAAAAAATAATCCTGCACTTTGTTTTGCAGTGTGTGACAAAAACTCTAGCTGTTCTCCAATGTCAGCTAATTGTTGACTGAGGACATTCCAGGAGAGAAGGTCCCAGATGCACACTAATGGCTAAATCTTTTGAGCAATTCTTCCTTAGGACAGCAGTTTCAGCCTACCTTGTTAATTCTACATGGGAACTGTCTAGAATATCTGAAAGAGAAATAAACTTTAAGTTTGTTTTAAACAACATCCTGTGAGGTTTTGATGTCTCCTAACCAAACCTAATTCTAACAAATCTCTTTCTTTCTTCAGCTCTGAAGTATACTTGACACCAGGCAGAACTGGATCTTGGTGTTTCACAAGGGGGCAGATGCTGCAGGCAGACTGGGGCATGCTGTCCAGGAACACTTGCTTTCAAGTTTCCAAATTTCATTGGACAGCAGTAGGCATCAATTTACAAAAGAGTCTGTGTTCCCAAGACTCGTGTGTAAACCTACTGACAAATCGTAAAGGCAGCAAAGCTAAGGTGACTGAGTCAGGCTGAGTCCAGCATGCCGGTGGGGCACCAGGTTCCAACTTGCTTCTTCCTGCACCTGCAGATCCCTCAATGCAACAGGCAATGACATATCTGGTGAATGGCTTGGGAATGACATTTCTCTAGTTTATTGTAGATCTGATAAGCCACAAGTCTCTTTATCATTTCAACTTCACTCTGGCACTTCACACTGAGAAACAGTTTATAGGTTTTCCTATGATCATGTTCAAGCTCTGGAGAACAGAATCATTGGTATGGGTTTTTATTGTTTGCTCTGGAAGTGGAGGAACCCTAACTGATTTTCTCACCTCAGTGGTAAAATGCAATACATCTCACAAGAGCCGGCAAGTTAGCAAGAGTGGAATTAGCAATCTTTCCTCTTGGTCCCCATTTACATACCACCCAGAACGATCAATCACCTGTGATTACTTACTTGTCCACTAAACCTAGGAAAAGGTAGATGCTGTGACATCACATCGGCACACTTGGCCAGCCCCTACATGTTATCTCACTGACCAACTGCAATGTCACTGACTCAACTGTCAAGTTGTATGGGGCCATACAAGAAAACTCTACTAGTAGAGGCATGTGGATGAACAGAAGGCAGAACATTCTGACATTATACTTGCTTTGTGGAATTTTAAGTAGTGCCTGGGGGAGAGGAAAAATTATCCTAGCACACAGGAAGCAGCTCAGGATCTCCTTGCTTGTTAAAACCACAAGACTTCCCTTCAGATGAACTGTAGGCACTTACTTGGAATCTTCTTTTGAGGTGCTCCTAAGTTATTGTTATTAATTGCTAATTAATTTGCATGTATGCCGAACGACAGCGCAGAGTTCCACGCTTGGGTAGGCACTTGATAAATGATACTTGAGGATGCGCATATCTATTCATCAAGCCAAAAGTCATTTCCCAGCTCCTGAATAACAACCCCTGGGAAAGAAAAGCACATGTGGAGTGTGGAACACCTGTCTCAAGAATCAGATGACTTGGGCTGGGGCACAGCTCAGTGGTGAGCTATTGCTTGTCATGCTCAAAGCCTTGGGTTCAATTCCCAGTTTTAAAAAAAATTGAATGGCTCTTTAGGGGTGGGAAGCCATTCTTATTTAGCGGAAACAGACTAGGTTGAGCCATGGGACACCGAAACCTGGCTTCTAGGAACTGCCAGGAGGCATGTGGCACTGTGTGGGAGTGGTTTCCTGTCTCCTTCTGGAATTTTTCCCCTTAAGAGAATGGCTCCCCTAACTCACTCTATCCTGTCCATTACAGAAACAGCTCCTTCCAGTCCTGGGTCCCTTTACTTGTCTGGTATAAATAAAAGAGAGTTGGGTAATAAAAGAGAGTCGGTAAGAGGCCAGAGTGGTATGTCTAGACCTGTCATGCCCCCTCTCATTTAAAAAGAGTATTGGCTCTTGTGTGTTTATTGAGTAGATAAGTTTTTTGGGTAATTGAGTGAAATACCACCAACATCCTCCTCTGGCAATTAACCCTTTTCTCTTCCACACAGGAAGTGGCAGAGAGGACCCCCTCATTTAGGTTTTCTGGACATCACTTGGATGTGGCACTGGACATTTGCTTTCTGCCTGTTTATCTTAGAGTTCTGTGGGCTGACCAGTGGAGGGGGGCCTACTCATTGAATACAGCATGACCATCGACTGGCCCAGGGTGCCTTATTTAACCTAACGGTAAAGCTGAACAAAGGATAGGAGTCCATATGATCATAAAGAAGAAAATCTAAAATGTTTTTTTAAGTTGCCAAAGATCATGTCATTTTACCTAGGAGCAGGAGAGATAGTGGCAAAGGAAGGCCTGGACTTGTGTGTCACACAGTTCTTATATTAGTCACTTGCTGGCTGTGAGCTTCCTTTACCTCCGTGAGCCTCAGTGCTGCCTGACCTAACAGTGGGCAGCATTGCCTAACTGGGCTCTTCTGAGGGCAAAAATGAGACTTCATGTGAACACCTGTGGAGTGTCATGGAGGACAGAGCCCTGTCTCCTCTGTCCGTAACTTCCCAGGTTGGGGCGGGGGATTGGAAACATAAGAAATCAACCACATACACTGAGAGTATAGCTCAAGGTTCTGTTTTTGTTTTCCTTTTTCACAGAAAAAAATAATACGGCACGTTTACATCTACACAGTAACTTCCTCGCCATACGTGGCTTCCCAGGTGGCCCTGTGTGACCTGCTTGCTGGCACCGGTTTTTGTTCATGTTGGCATCTTACAAAGATTTTTTTCTTTTTTTCTTTCAGTTCCTTGATGTACTTACATGATGATTTATGGTTTACATCTTGCTAATTTTTCAAAATCTTGAAGGGAAGTTTGTTTACCAACTACCCAGCCCTAGTCCCGGTGGCTGTGCCTCGTCTGTAGACCCTGACATCCATCTTTACCCCTCACCCCCCTGTCTCTCCAACACTGCCTCCTCCATCAGGGGTCCATGGTTCCTAAGATGCGGGAGAGCTCAGTATTCCAGATGAAGGGAACTATCTTTCCCTAGAACAGTATTTCCAAACTCTGGGAAAGAACTTAGGTGATTTTAGGTGATATGCAGATGTGCCCTTCAGTGACAATATACCACACATGGAGAAAACTTTGCTTTGCAGTTCTCTTCTAGTCATTGATTTCACAAAGGGGGAAGGTGTCCATTTGGCCCCATTGTGTCGTTAGCACTGATCTAATACTCTCAGTTTTCACTTCTAACAAAGAGAGAGCACATCTCAGGTTCAGAATATTCCTACGTAAGAATTTAGTAACCAAGTTTTATTTTTACAGTTTTTAATTTTATCATTGTTTCTAACATGCCAAATGATACTCCATTTAAAAAATATTGTTAGTTATAAATACCTTTATTTTATTTATTTTTATGTGGTGCTGAGGATGAAACCCAGTGCCTCACATGTGCTAGGCAAGCGCTGCACCACTGAGCCACATTCCCAACCCTATACACCATTTTTCTCTCTTTTCTTAAATTTATTTTTAATTTTTACAGACTTCATTTTGATTCATTGTACACAAATGGGGTACATCTTTTCATTTCTATATTTGTGCACGATGTAGATTCATATCATTCATGTAATCATACATGTACATAGGGTAAGGATGTCTGTCTCATTCCACCATTTTTCATACCCCCTACAATTGAATTTTTTAGATACAAATTTCCCACTAACAGTACTAAGTAAAAATATCCTTTAAAAAATATTGCTTGAATCTGAAACGTGCAGTAATCCCAGCAACTTGGGAGGCTGAGGCAGGAGGTTCGCAAGTGGTCCAGGCCAGTCTGGGCAACACCATGAGACTTTGCTTCAAAATAAAAATTAAAAAGGCTGGAGATGTAGCTCAGTGTTAAGTGTCCCTGGGTTCAATCCCCAGTACTGAAAAAAAAAAGGAATTTAAAGAAGTAAACACTACAGGCAGCACATGACTAACTCAAACTCTGAGGGAGGTACTAATGTAACTAACATCTGCCCATTTGTTCAGGACCATTGACAGAAGTTAACTAAATATGTCTGGGAGGGGTGAGTAGGTGCTACTCAGAATGTATTTAGTCTGGCAAACACAGAAGCCATTTTTCTTCCTCTTGTCTTCCACAAATGCCCATTACCACCTCCACCCTCAACACCATGACCATGACCATCCTCTTGGTCATTGCCTCTGCCAGACCCAGCGCCATTATTAGTATCATGTCACCACCTTCATCACCATCACCACACCTCGGCGATTGCCCAGGTCCTTGCTATTGCAGCCCTCTAATACTGCAACGACTTCCTATCAGGGTCTATGCTTCCAGTCTTTATGAATTTCAGTTCACATTGCACATGCATATAAATCCACTTTCCTTCCACCATTTTCTTACCATGGAGCTGACAGCTCTTCATAATGAACTACTTGATCACATCTAAATTCTTCTGCCTGTCTTTCTCAGCTCTCTCATCTCTCCTCTTTCTTCTTGTGTTAGTACATTTTTCATTACTACAATGAAGTATATGAAGCTGGGCAACTTTATAAAGAAAAGAGTGTTTTTTTTAGTTCATAGTTCTTAGTTACTAGTTTAGTTTACTCATGAGCCCATTTCTAATGATAGCCTTCTTGATGGCAGAGTCATGAGGTGGCACAGGACAACATATAAAAAGAGACAGGGGGTATATATGTGTGCATGTGTCTCCTCTGATCTGTCTTCTTATAAAAACACCAGAATTCAATCCTAGGGCTTCCATTCTGGTGACATAATTCTATCCTTCTCCCAAACACCCCATCTTTAAGCACCATAGTTGGTTGAATTTCCAACCTCTTAATAACTGTTTCACAATGAGAATTAAAAGTGAACACATAAATCCTTGTGAACACACTCAAACAATAGCACTCTTCCATCTTCTCTCCAGAACATCCCTTCTTTTTATTTAGGTCTCCATTATTTTATAATGCTCTTAAGTGTCATTTAATAACATTTATGTCATTACATGTTTCTCTAAAAGCAATTTTTAATAGCTCCAAGATCCCAGCTCTGGATGTTCCATGATTTATTTAACCAACCCACTTACTGTTAGATATTTTAGCTATTTCCATTTTCTCATTAAAATGAACAATACTACAGTGGAAATTCTTGTATACAAACAAGGATAATACCATTTCTCTCCTTCCTGCTTCCTTACCTTGCAAGAAGCGCAACAAATAGTCACTGATCAAGTAAGTGTAAGGAAAAGCAAGGACATTTCAAAATGTCATTTTAAATGGGGACCTTAAATTGTTGACAATAAAAAATTCCTTCAGATCTGATGATCTTGCTTCCATTTCTGAGCGGAAAGCAGAGAGAACTAGAACAGCAGCAAGATGACCTGACTTTGCCCTTTCAGAAGCCAAGAGAGGAATTCATTGCCAAACTCTCACAAATGCTGAAATTATGATTGGACTTCTTTCAGCTTCCTGCTTGACCCCAGTTGCCCCAGCCTGCAGGTCAATGGCTTGATGAAGTGACAGCCTCCAGCCCCAGCTATCTGTGCATCCGTGGAGGCTGGAAGTGTGACCTGGGGCAGCTTTGGAGAAGCAACTTATTTTTGTTTGGTGGGAAGCGGGGGCAAGGGGGTGAGAAGACATTGCCCTAAGTATGATATAATCCAGCTGTCCAAACATGGGCAATTCAATCCAGCCAGTCATCCGTTCCCCTAAATCCAGATGTTTGCTATCACCCAATCTCAGATCGCCTTTCCTTCTATTGAAGGTAACTTGTACTAATCATGTTTGTCAAAGGCTTGCATTTGCTTTTAATTAGAAGACATCTATTTTGATTCAGCCAGGCCGTCTTGGCTTTAACACTGACTCACAGCCTACATTATTAATAAACTTTAAATCCTAACTTTTCTTTGCCCTATGACAAATTGCTGAGATGTTTGTTCCATCTTAAAGTTCAAATATGAGAACTTCAGGACTACGCTAAATATTTGAGTTGATTATTAGTGTTTGTTAGAATTCACATAATTCTATTCTATCTATATAATCTCTAATTTCCATGATGGCAATGGGTTTTGAATATGCTTATCTTTGTGTTCAGAAGTCTTTAATAATTATGTTTCAAAGCTAAACCTGCTTCCAAAGAATGGCCAGATGTGTGGTCTTGCTGAAGTCTCCAATAATGTCTCTGAGTTTTGTCTGAACACTAGGGGACTGTAAAATGTTATGTGAGGATTAAATATCATAGAATATTTCAAATACTCCACACAGTGTTCAAAATATAATATTTATGCAAATATATGTGGATTCCTTTCATTCCCTTAAAAATCTCTAGGTAGGAGTCTGACTCTCAAAAATGCATATCTGGTCCTGCCTCCAGCAGACTGAAGCAGACTTTTAATGGAATTAATTTTCTAAGTTGTAGTTCTTTTGTTGGAGAGACTGAGTGGCACCTGAATGAGCATCCTGGGTATGCTGGGAGCAAGTGAGGACTTTTCTGTAATGAGTCTCTTTCTTGTAAAATGTGTTTCTGGACCGTTTTTGATCTAGTGCCCTGCCTACTGGGAGAGATCCTGCAATTGCTGACATTATTTCTCAAGTTCACCAATGATGGGCACTAACAGAGCAGAGTCTGAAATTCATGATACATTCATCATTAAAAATAAGCGCACAGATTAGCTGATTAATTCTTTTTATTTTCATGGACTTGTTTATTTGGAGTTGCTTTCCCAGAGCTGACCCAGTCTCCATGAGAAGACAAAATCAAGGGTCTGAGTGTAAAGTTGAGACTTAACCAAAGAAGATGGAGAACACCAAGAGAGATACACAGCCCCGAGGGCCAACAGGTGGCTTGTTCTCTCTGTCTGCTTGGGTCTCTCTCAGTGCCTACCCCTTTCCCTGCCATCTTCTTTTTCTCCTCACTCATCTCTTTTAGAAAATTCTCTGCTTGGCTCTGATCCATCACCTTCTTGTGGCATCAGTAATGATTACGTCCTGCTTCAACTTCTGGTGTTTTTGTCCCACCTGTGAAAGCGCCAGGATGGGGCATATAATAGGTATTGAAGAGGACCAGGGACAGGGCTGATTCTCCAATACAGATGTGCTTCAGAACTCTGGGACTCACCTGGAAGGGCATCTGCCCCCCTCAGTTTCCTGGCTCTTCTCTTTCCAGGCAGAAGCCACACCTGGTTTCTGTTTTCTCTAGTTTTTACTAGGTATCATGTTCTGTGCTTGAGACTTCAAAACATGAATCTTAAAATAAACAAGAAGTGGCCTTGCATTTATTGATTATGAACTGCAGGTACTCAGTTAACTGCCTTACACGTGTTGTTATGGACTGAACATGATTTTCCAGATTTTGTATGTTGAAGCCCTGATCCCTGGTGTGTCTGTATTTGGAGATGGAGCCTCTAAGGAAGTAAAGTTAAATGAGGACCTAAGGGTGGGCCCCTGCTTCAATAGGATAAGTGTCCTTATTAGAAGAGATACCAGAGAGCTCAGGCTCTCAGGGCATTTGCAGCCCAGCAGGAGAGCCCCACCAGACACCCACCTGGCTGGCACCTAGATCTTGGACCTCCAGTCTCTGCAACTGTGGGAAAATACATTTCTGTTGTTTAAGTCACCTCTTTCTGTTATGTCATTTGTTCTGGCAGCCCTAGTGGACTAGTACAAGTACAGTGTCATTCAACCCACTTAATAATCATTTTGGGTCTGATTGTTGTTATTGCCATTTAAAAGATGAGAAATGAGTCAAAATAAACCTGTTCTCTTAAAAATAAAAAAGTAGGGGCTAATGTTGTAGCTCAGTGCTAGAACACTTGCCTAGCTTGCATGAGGCCTTAGATTCAATCCCCAGCACTGCAATCAGTCAATTAATCAATCAACAAATTGAAGACACTAAGGCAAAGAGAGATCAATTCATCTGTCTCCAAATTCTCAATTATTGTATGATGAAGGTAAGAATTTGAACCCAGGTTTTCAATGATGTTCATTTTTGCTTGAGTCCAAACCATAAAACCAAAATTTATGTCCTGATTAAATTATAAACTTTTTCAAAGTATTAAAATGGTGAAGGTCATTTTGGAAAACAGGAATTGTTTTGAGCTAAAAAGTGTTGAGTGGGCTGGGGTTGTGGCTCAGTGGTAGAGCGCATGTCTAGCATGTGTGAGGCACTGGCTTCGATTATCAACACCACATATAAATAAATGAATAGAATAAAGGTCCATCAACAACTAAAAAAAATTATTAAAAAAATGTTGAGTCTGACTTAAGACAATGACCGTCAAGATGTTTGAATCTATAGTGAATTAAAATACTGACATTTATGGGATTTTTGTTAAGCTACAAACTCTAATTTATATAATTTTTTTTACTACTACTTTTCAATGTCATAAATGTATTTTTAGAATTCTACATATTGCTGTTAAGACTTACATCCCCCTGCCATGGAGTCTTGGCTGGAAAGACATGGCTCCTGCTTGAGGAATTCACAAAGGGTGACAGACAGGCACAGCGGGGGCAAGCCCTAATACATTTATTCGGTAAAAATATTTTTGAGATCCTATGATGATTCATAGGATGATTGTAAGGGACTGGGAGTCTGCCAGGATGTGGGTTGGTGGGTGTGAGCATACGTGAGGTAGTAGAGATGGCAGCCTGGGTATGAGAAGGCATTTGGAAACGAAAGCTATGTGAAAAGGCTTGGAGGGGTGAAGGGATTGAGTCCAGTTGTGTGTGTGTGTGTTAGTAGTAGTAGAGGTGGTGGCACTGCCGTGGTGTAAGGAGACATTCAGTAGAGGAAAGAACAAGTGGCACATGATAAACAGATTTTTTTCCTATTTTATTTTCATTTTTAGCATCTTCTCTCAGTATGATCCAATGGTCCAGGATGAGGGGCTGAACTTGTAACTAGGTCTTTTAGTCAACTTTTTCACTGCTGTGACCAAAAGACCTGATGAGAACAATTAGAGGAGGAAAAATTTATTTGAGGGCTCATGGTTTCAGAGGTCTCAGTCCATAGATGGCTGACTCCATTCTTCAGGGTCCTAAATGAGGCAGGACATCATGGTGGAAGAGTGTGGTGGAGGAAAGTGGCTCAGGATGTCTCACCAGGAAGCAGGAAGAGAGCAAGAGAGAGCGAGAGCGAGAGTGAGAGAGACTCCACCCACCAGACGCAAAATATATACCCCAAAGTCATGTACCCACCTCCTCCAGCCACACCCCACCTGCCTGCATTACCACCCAGTTAATCCCTTTCAGGGGATTAATTCACTAATTGGGTTAAGGCTCTCCTAACCTAATAATTTCCCCTCTAAATTCTCAAGCATTGTCTCACCTTTTGGGGGGACACCCCATATCTAAACCATAACACCGGGCATCACCCTGACAGCTGAAACATTTATTTTGTGCTGTGCCTTTAAACTAACCCAGGCTTGCTTATGGGAGTGGAGGTGCCCAGCATCTCTGCTCCAGTCCTGAGGCTAGTGGCAAAGGGAAGAGGCTGAGCCCAGGACTGGTGGCAGCCGAGAGTGAGGAGTTACAAGTATTTTTCAAAAAAATGTGAACGCGTGGTTTATAAGCAACGTCTTCCCAAGTTCAGCTCTCCAGAGACACATTATTTGTAATTCGTTAGTGTCTGTTTTTAATACTTAGGATGGTATTTCTGTGTCACTAAATATGACTACATTACTTCTCAGTTTTAGGAATTGTTAATGCATGCTCTGATGGATGAGGGGTTGGTCCACCAAGAACATCTCCTTCACCATTCAGGCACGGTTTCAATTTTCTTTTTATTCCCCTATATTGTTCACCTTTTTTTTTTTATATTGTTCACCTTTAAAACTTGAAAATATTTACCTGATCATTTCTTGAGTTATCAAATATGGATTATCCCTTAACTCCCATTTTTTTAAATGAAAATATTAGTTCCCTACTACAGATTTAATTTCTTATTTTACCCCTAACTTTTGACATTTGTAGTTTTCCATTTCCATTAATTTCCATAATTTGTATATTTTCTAAGGTCAAAACATAAATTTCTTTCTGAGCATAATTAAGCTTGTCTGAAGATTAATTCTAACTATACAAAGTTAACTCCTAGTGTTTGTGTTTCTGTGACGACATAAACATTATTCATTGCACAATTGTGTGCTGATTACATTTTGGTATCTTATAGAGGTTTAGTTTTTTTCTGTTCTAATTACCCTTCTCCCCCCAATGTTTGTCTTCATTGCATTTTTAAATGTAATTATACTATTTTATATTTTCCAAGATAATATCACACATGTATTTTGATATACTGACATAGTTCACATACCCCAATTTGGAGACTATTTATAATTTATAGGAAGATGAAGTAATTTTATCATGGCATATATTAAATACATGAGAGTTAATATACACATAAAAACACATATCTAATTAATACAGGAAAATTCAGAAATACTAATGCTCCACACACAGTATCCTATCTCTGGAAACATCCAGGTCCCTTTTGCTTTCCAGTTTCCTGTATTCCAGGTCTTCTTGACTTTTGCTTTACCTTTTATTTTGCCAGGTCATATCCTCAAGTGCCTTCTGACAGAGACTGTGGGCAAAGGAAACCGTAAGAACCCTTGCATATCTGACAATTGCCCTATACATTCACATTTTGCTCACATTTTGGTACTGTGTAGAATTCTAGATTGAAAATAATTTTCTTTCAGTTCTTTGTCTTTAAGTCTCAGTTGTAGTTAATGACAAGTCTTCTGCCTAATTTCTGTTTCTTTGTAAGTGAATTCTTTTGTCTTTCTGAAAGCATTAATAATTTCTCTTTATCCCCAATGTTCTGAAATTTCACAATGATATGTCTGATTATTGTCATGTCAACAATTACCGAGATGCAGTGTGGCCACCAAATACATTCCCTGTCAGAGGTAAGCATCAGTGTGCTCCTTCTTCCATGGATCACAGAACCAGAAAGACTCACAGACCAAATCAAAACGTTCAAATCAGGCAGCTTATTAAATCAATTAAAAACATAATGTAATAAAAACAAAGCTATGGTGAGGGATCCACATTACTGGTCCTGAACACACAATCCCCATGTCCTTTCTCTCTGTGCCACATTGGCCTTCCCCATTGACATAGATTAGTAGGACCAGAGAGTTAGATAGTGTTCCAGCCTGGGGCCCACAGGGAAAGCATCCCTGGAGCCAGTGTCAAGCTCTCCAGACTTGCCCTGCTGGAGAGACGCAGAACAAGTGTGGCTGCCCACAGTGATGGCTAGCTGGTTAGCCTACTTAGTGGCCATGGTTTTCATTATTGTTTCCTGAGCAGAGGACACAGGGAGCCAGACTTGGTATCAGGAATGAGTGGTTGGATCAGGCCTCTGAGTTCTGATGTTCCTATCTCATGTCTGTTCAGTGAATTCTGAGTCTTTAGTTCCCAGCGTATAGTCTGAATCTCACGGTTATTTAATATGCAAATGGTGCCCACAGGTTTACTGCTGCATGAGCACCAGCTACCTTTGGTTCTTCCATGTCTAACACATGGGATCCGCATACTTATCCATACCTAGTGTCCAGTGTCCTCCATGCCATTGGTTTTCTTTTCTCCTACAGCAAAATTGCTGAACATAAGTTATTTATCTTTTCCATTCATCCTGCCTGGCACTTGGTAGATACTTTTTACTGAAGATTCGTGTCTTAGTTCATAAATGTGCTTGTGCTCTTTCTTTGCTAATTTCCTCCTCGCCACATTTTCTTTGTAGAACACTTACCAGCAGTAAGTTGACTGCCGAATTGATCATGGGTATCTATTACCTTTTCTCTCCTATCTCCCATTTTCTTGTCCTGTTTTACTGTTTGGAAAAATTCCTGAGCTTTCCCTTTCATCTGTTGACTTTTTGAATTCTATAACCACATTTGAAAAGTAGACTTTTTTTTAGAACAGTTTTAGATTTGCTAAAAATGTGACAAGATGGCACAGAGAGTTCTCATATACCTGTACCCGGTTTCCTCTTGTTACTACCTTAGAGGATGATGATACATTGATTAAAATCATGGACCAATATTGATCCATGATTATGAACTAAAGCTCACAGATCATTTGCATTTGCTTCACTTTACCTGCTGTCTTTTTCTCTTCCAGGATCCTGTTTAAGTCACCAAATTACATTTCATTATCATGTCTCTTTGGATTCCTCTCAGCTGTGGCAGCTTCTTCGACTTTCTCTGTTGTTGATGACCTGGACACTTTTGAGGAATACTGATTAGACACTTTGTAGGATGCCCCGCAATTGGAATTTTCCTGATGATTCTCTCATGATAAACTGGAGCTGTGGATCCTGGGGAAGAGGCTGCCGAGGTTCAGGGCTGTTCTCATCACCTTGTGGATGTGATTTACAGCTGTCCATATCTGCTGATTGATTGCCTAGATCACCTGGCGGAGGTAGTGCTGGCGGAGGTAGCGCTGGTTGGGCTTCTTCACTTGAGAGTTACTCTCCCGCCCTTACCCTTTCCATACTGTACTCTTTGGAAAGAAGTTGCTGTGCACACAGTTCACACCCAAGGATTGGGAAATTATATTCTCCAATTGAGGGTGGAGAATCTACATAAACCATTGGAAATTCTTCTGCATGGGAGATTTTTTTCCCTCTTCACTAGCCACATCTTTAATTTCCCAAATTTGATTCTGGTCTCTTTCTCATAGAATCCTGTTCACCCATGCAGTATCTGCTGTCCTCTTTCTGACAGTTTCATAGGGTTTTGTCAAGAAGGGGGTCTCTTCACTTCCCTAAACTTCTGATTCCTCAGGAATTGGATTATCTTAGTCTTCTCTGACATTTCAATTTATTTGCAAACTTTTGGAGCCTCTTGGATACTTGTTCGTATTCAGACACAATAAACAGGAGGGCTCAGAGTCTGCCTATAGGAGTGGAGTGTCTGGTTAACAGGTCTCACTTTCAGGATCAGCAGGATGGTGGGGAGCTGTCCCTTATGCTGGTGGCTTCTCCAAATATCAGTAGTATGCAGACAAGTTGTCAGAGACCCCAATGCTCACACTAGATATCCTACATAGTCCTAAATGGCTTGTTGAATCTCATAGAGAAGAGCCCTCTTTATATTTCTTTATATTTCTGATGTGGGAGCTAAATGCCTGACTTTTGTTTGCTCTGAGCACAGGACTGGGGGATACCTGGGAGCACATATTCCTTGGACTGTTCAATAAATAACATTCTTATTTTCTACTTGACTTCTCATTCCTGCCCTACACTGAATCGCATGCAGTTTCCAAATCTGGAGTGTCCCTGGGATCCTAGGAGGCAGACTCCTGAAGGTGCTCCAGCTTCTCCATATGGGATGAGGCTGTACTGTCCATCTTACGTTGTCCAGATGTCCCCATCTGCTTCCACCCCTCCAGAAACTTGCTAAGCTCTCTCATCCTGTCCTGGCTGTCAATCCTTAGTACTGTATTAATGCTACTGTGAGAGAGGGACAAGATAATCCTGCTCTGTTTGTCACCTTGAATGCTGTTCCTGTGGTTTTCATTATAGAAAAATGGAGCATGTTGATTAATGTAGGCTAATTGCTAATAAGACCCCAAAACATATTTGGCATAGTAGAAGTTTATTTCCCACTGGTGTAATGGTTCAAGCATTCTGGCTGTGGTTCTCCTCAATGTGGTCATCAGGGAACCAGGTTCTACCTGTCTTGTGACTTGGCCATCCCTAGGCCCTGCCTGGGATCTATCTACCTGGCCTGCAGAAGAGGAGCAAGAGGATGGAGGAGGCATGCCTGCTTCTGAAGAATTCTGGGCCCGCTCACCTGTCTGGTGTGTTCCCATTCTATTGCTGGGTATAGTCCTACACCCGTTTTAGATCCAAGGAGGCTGGAAACACAATCGCTGACCTGGCAGTCATTTCCCAGCTGCACCTCTGTGTGAAGAAGGGGAGGATGGATCTGGGGTACATCTGGTTTCCTTGGCCTCACAGGTTTGGGGTCCAGGAAGGCCGTGATGAGCAATGGGAAGAATTGAGCAGGATCATACTTTGCTCAGAGACCACCAGTCCTTACCACAGCTGTGTGGCAGGACACCTGCCCACTGGCATATCCCCAAAGGCATGCCATGCATCTCATTGTGATGCTCTGAAGGGAAACCGAAGGAAAATGACACACAGTAAAACCTACGTGTCAGGCATTGTGCTAAGTGATTTACATACAGCCCAGACAGCACATGCTCTCTCTGAGCCACAACAAAAGCTGTTTCTGTGTAAAGTCCCACAGGGTCCCTGTGGGGAAGGCAGGGGAGTTGGTGTATTTCACAGGAAGAATCTGGCGTAAAATTATTGTTCACCTACTAAGTGCTAGACATGATGGCAGGTCTTGGGAACAGAGTTGGGAAAGACTCCATGCCCAATTTTTAGGAGCTTAGATTTCTCTAAAATGAAAAAAAAAAAAAAAAGTCAGCCTGGAGGAAAGAGAGAATTTTCTCTGCCTGGAGGGGCAGGGGTATGTGTGTGGTATATGTGGAGACATCTAGCATTTGAGTTGGGCTTTAAACAATAGTTAGGAATTTTCCAGAGAGAAAAGGAAAAAGGATTAAACATATGAAGAATCATGGATGGCCCAGGAAGTGCCTGGTAGGGCATTCGGTGCCGGAAACAAGAGGCCCCTCTGGAAGGGAGGCTAGAGAGGTGACATGGTAGAGGAGTAGGGAGGGGCCTTGGCCACCATGGTACACTTGCTGCCAGGCCTCGCAGTCTCAGGCTGTCTCCCAAGACCAGCTTCCTCAGGGAACGGAGCTGAAAGCTCACTGAGACCAGGCCTCTCAGCCTCTTTGGCACTGCTGACATTTTGGGCCATGTGATTCCTTGCTGTGTATGTGCCAGGGCGGGGCAGGAGGGGTTGTCCCACGCACTGTAGGATGGTTAGCATCCCGGTTTCTCCTCACCACCTGCCTGAAGCACCTACCAAGTTCTGACACTAGGAACTGTCCCCAGACAATGACAAATGTCCCCTGGGAGGCCGATGGCCCTGCTTTCGAACCACTGCAGATGTCAGATGTCAGGCCGATGTCGCCTTTCTCCTGTCCTCTCCCACAGCATTAGGCATAGTGTTCGGCATAGAGAAGGTTCATGTGTGATTTGAGGATGCATCTTCTTTGAACCAAAGTGCCTTATTCCATTAGCCAACAGTCCTGCCCTGACTTGGAGGGCTATTATCAGGGGCAATCAGCAGAGTATTCACCTTCTATTTTATCTTATAGTTCCCTTAAAAATGTCTGTCACCACCAGCAAATCATAAATTGACCTAGCAGGAATTCAGTGCATATTTATTTTCTTAAATTGAAGGGTAAGTTACCTTCTAAAAATGAACCGAAACCAGTGGTTGTGGCACATGCATTTAATCCCAGTGTCTTGGGAGGCTGAAGCAGGAGGATATCAAATTTGAGGCTAACCTCAGCAATTTAGCGAGGCCCTGTCTCAAAATAAAAAAATAAAAAAGGACTGGGATGTGGGTCAGTGGTCAAGCCTCTCTGGGTTCAATTCCCAGTACTATAAATAAATAAATAAATAAATAAATAAATAAATAAATATGATAGAGATTTAAACACATTAAAAACAATTTTTGAATGTCCTATCTTTTCAGGTTAAACTGACCTCTTTTCATGACCTAACAAATGAAAAAATACAGTTTATTTACTTACCCACACCCCTGTGGTCCATCTGGGGTGACATCAGCCAGGCGCCTGCATTTCCCTACTCATGTTCATTTTGCTACCCACATATCTGGCCCCTAAAGCATATGGAGCCTTCTTTAATCAACAACTCAGAATATCCTCCCTTGGACCACCTGTCAGAGGATTCATCCAAGCATTGATTACATTCCAGCATTTGCCAAAAATGTGATTGAGACATCTGATTTTCAGGGAGACCATCTAAATGGCATAATAACACCCCCTTCCGCTCAGTCCTCCCTTTCCTATCCCAGCATAAGTCAGCTCATCAGCAAATAGCAGGTCTTGGGCACTGTTATTATTCAAGCTTTTCACAGAAAGGCTTTCAGTGGAAAAAAAGTTGTGATTTTGCTTTTTTTTTTTTTTTTTTTTTGGTAGAGGAAAATATAAGAAATACCCATCTGCGAGAAAAATCTGTCTTTTACAAAATCATAGTCAAGGTGGCTGCCAATGATCATCCAGTGTCCATTTCCTAAGAGTGAACTGAATTCTAACTCTAGCATGAGGCAGGAGAAGCCACAGTGAACCTTCAGACAGAACATGGACCAGTCCCAAGACCAGCACTGAAATGCTGGCGGGAAAGGTTCCTGCCTTGCTAGACTGCCAGGATGTGGGTGACAAATGGATGCAAAGGAATGAGGTCTGTTCTGGGGTGAGAGGGGCAGGGGCTCCTTCCACACTCAGGAGAGATGTGCTTAGGCTTTGGCTCTCCAGATATGTTCAAAATCAGTCTTCTGACCCTAGGTTTTACTCAAAGCGAGATGGGAGACCCAGGGCATTTAATTCGAAGTGAGAGACTGAAGATAAATGGACAATGCCCAGACCATGTAGAAAGATAGAATTCTGACTCAAGCTCTAGAAGCCAGCCCTGGGGAGCTCACTCACTATGTAGAAGCCAGTCCCAGAAGTCAGCCTGCCTCGCCAGACTGGTAGGAAGCCTGACTTGTAACTCCAGCAAAAACTCATGAACCAAACAACAACTCAATAACTCAATAACTCAATGACAATTGTCCTGAAAGGCCCGGACTTGATTAGCAATGGATAGCTCCTCTACTTTTTGTTTCTGCTTCCAACTCAGGACAAACAGAAAGTCAAAATATATATCCCCAGGCGATCACTTACATTTCACTTCTAGTTGCCCACCTACAGCTTCCCTTGTGCCAAAAGCACCCAGTTAGGTCACACCTGAAGCCTTCTATTTTTTCCATTATCAAGCTTTCTCACTCCTGTGCCTGTTTCTGATGTTCTTCCAAACCCCAGTAATGGTGGTTGATTCCCTTCCTGTAGCAAATTCTGTGTAAGTAGTCTTTGCTTCTTTATATTTGATTGATCTTCATTTATTTCCACATGAATGTTGAAGGTTATGTAATTGAATCTTGAACGCCAAGCTGGTAAAACATGGTAGAGCACACACAGAAGGGCGTGGGTTTAACATGCTTCACCCTACCCCTCCAAGCCTGTGCCTCTGCTGGAGTGAGCCTGTCCTCTCTCTTCCCCTAGGAAAATACCACCAATCCTCCTGAACCCAGCACCAACTCCCCCACTTCAGAAGAGTTTTCCTTACCTGTCATCAGCAAAACCCCAGGAATTCCATTCGTCTTCCATGTTAGAATGAGCATGGAACTTCAGCATGCTATGTTACTAGGAAAGAAATGAAGCTTTTCTGAACATTTTCTATTTCCTGGCTACTTATATACATCATCTCACTAAATCCTCCCTTAACGTTGTGAATTAGGGGTTCCTCCCTTGACTTTGCAGATGATGAAAGGGATACCTTAACTCATCATACAAAATGGGAGAGGTCTCCCTCTTTCCCAGTTTGATTTTGAGCTCCCAGATAAGATTATTTCTTAAACATTTTAATTCTTTTTTTCATATTGACATATTAATTTAATTTTCCATCATTAAAAGTCATATAGATCAGAAATATTTTTAAGAGAAGGCATGCATATTTACATTTTGAAAGGGCACTTTTCTAAACAAAAACAGTGTGGTAAGAAATTTAAATTTAATCTTGCAAATCAAGACCATATGTGGAAAAATAGCCTTCATTTTGACCATGAAGATGGATCAATTAGAATTAATATTCCCAGACATTTTAAGCAATTTCTTTAAATTTCTAAAGCCCAAGGTATTACTGAAACTTTATTTTATTCTTACATTTATTTATTTATTTATTTATTTATTTATTTTTTATTTTTACAGACTGCATTTTGATTCATTGTACACAAATTGGGTACATTTTTTTGTTTCTACAATTGTGCACGACGTAGATTCATACCATTCATGTAATCATACATGTACATAGGGTAATGATGTCTGTCTCATTTCACCATTTTCCTCCTCTTATTTCCCTCTATGTAATCTAAAGTTCCTTCATTCTTCTCTCACCCCCCATCCCTATTATATATCATCATCCACTTATCAGGAATGGGATGGATTCAAACTAAAAAGCTTTTTCTCAGCAAAGGATACAATCAATAATGTGAAAAGAGAGCCTACAGAGTGGGAGAAAAATCTTTTCCACACACTTCAGATAGAACACTAATCTCCAAAATTTATAATGAACTTATAAAACTTTACACCAAAACTATAAAGAACTCAATCAATAAATGGGCCAAGGAACTGGACACTTTACAGAAGAAGATATATAGGCGATCAATAAGTATATGAAAAAGTGTTCAACATCTTGAGTAATTATAGAAATGCAAATTAAAACAACTCTAAGATTTCATCTAACTCCAATTAGAATGGCTATTATCAAGAACACAAACAATAATAGATGTTGGTGTGACTGTAGGGAAAAAGGCACCATTTTACATTGCTGGTAGAGTTGCAAATTGGTGCAGCCACTCTGGAAAGCAGTGTGGAGAATCTTCAGAAAACTTGGAATGGACCCACTTTTTGACCTACTTATCCCACTCCTTGGTTTATACCCAAAGGACTTAAAATTAGCATATGACATTAACACAGCCACATCAATGTTTATAGCAGCTCAATTCACAATAGCTAGATTTTGGAACCAACCTATAAGCCCTTCAACAGATGAATGGATAAAGAAATTGTGGTGTATATACACAGTGGAATATTATTCAGACATAAAGAATAATATTATGGCATTTGAAAATAAATGGATGGAATTGGAGAATATCATGCTAAATGAAATAAGACAAACCCAAAAAACCAAAGGCCGAATGTTTTCCCTGATAAGCATTTTAATTCTTTATGTGGAGAATCTGCATACATAAAAGGTGTTTCATAAAATAAAGGTTTGGTGAGTGACATAAATCAATTGCATTCCTATGCTCCAATGATGAATCAGCTGCAAGAGAAATTAGGAAAACCACGATAGCCTCAAACAAATAAAATATCTGGGAATCAATCTAACAAAAGAGGTGAAAGACCTCTACAATGAAAATTACTGAACATCAGAAAGAAATTGAAGAAGACCTAAGAAGATGGAAAGATCTCCCATGTTCTTGGATAGGCAAAATTAATATTGTCAAAGTGGCCATATTACCAGAAGCCCTATACAGATTCAATGTAGTTCCCATCAAAATGCCAATGATATTCTCCATGGAAATAGAAAAGCACTAATGAAATTCATCTGGAAAAACAAGAGGCCCAGAATAGCCAAAGCAATCCTTAGTGAAAACAACAAAGCAGGAGACATTGCAATACCAGATCTTAAATTATACTATAGAGCTATAGTAACAAAAATGGCATGGTATTGGCACAAAAGCAGACATGAAGACCAGTGGAACAGAATAGAAGACACAGAGACAAACCCACACATAATACAGTTATTTCACATTACACAAAGATACCATAAACATACATTGGAGAAAAGACATTTTCTTCAACAAATGATGCTGGAAAAACTGGAAATCCAGATGTAATAGAATGAAATTTAACCCCTATCTCTCACCTTGCACAAAACTCAGCTCAAAGTGAATTAAGAATCTAAGTATTTGACCAGAGACCCTGCAAATACTAGAAGAAAGGTAGGCCCAGCACTCCAATATATCAACACAGGAACTGACTTCCATAATAAGACCCCTAGAGCACAAGAAGTAAAATCAGTAGTCAATAAATGAGATGGCATCAAACTAAAAATCTTCTTCACAGTAAAGGAAAAAATCAAGAGCATGAAGACAGAGCCTACAGAATGGGAGAAAATCTTTGCCATCTGTACCTCAGATAGAGCATTAATTTTCAGAATATATCAAGAACACCCCCCAAAAAACACCAAAAGAAAACCAAATAACCTAATCAATAAATGGACAAAGGAACTGAATAGGCACTTCACAGAAGAATGGTCAACAAATACATGAAAAAAGTGTTCAACATCTCTAGCAATAAGAGAAATGAAAATTAAAACTACACTAAGATTTCATCT
>JAJEJO010002309.1:416718-437720 GCA_020662805.1 Glaucomys volans | reverse complement strand
ATGCTCAAAACACTAGAAAAAATAGGGATAGTGGGGACATTCCTTAACATTGTAAAGGCTATCTATGCTAAGCCCACAGCTAACATCATTCTAAATGGAGAAAAATTGAAAGCATTTTCCCTGAGAACTGGAACAAGGCAGGGATGCCCTCTTTCACCACTACTATTCAACATTGTTCTTGAAACTCTAGCCAGAGCAATTAGACAGACCAAAGAAATTAGAGGAATACGAATAGGAAAAGAAGAGCTCAAACTATCCCTATTTGCTGATGACATGATTCTCTATTTAGAAGACCCTAAGAATTCCACCAGAAAACTTCTGGAACTCATAAATGAATTCAGTAAAGTAGCAGGATATAAAATTAATGCTCATAAATCTAATGCATTTTTATTCATAAGTGATGCATCCTCTGAGAGAGAAATTAGGAAAAGTACCCCATTCACATTAACCTCAAAAAAAATAAAATACTTGGGAATCAATCTAACAAAAGATGTGAAAGACCTCTACACTGAGACCTACAGAACACTAAAGAAAGAAGTTAAAGAGCATCTGAGAAGATGGAAAGATCTCCCATGTTCTTGGATAGGCAGAATTAATATTGTCAAAATAGCCATACTTCCAAAAATGCTATACAAATTTAATGCAATTCCAATTAAAATCCCAATGATGGACCTCATAGAAATAGAGCAAGCAATCATGAAATTCATTTGGAGGAATAAGAGACCCAGAATTGCTAAAGCAATCCTTAGCAAGAAGAGTGAAGCAGGGGGTTTCACAATACCAGACCTCCAACTATATTACAGAGCAATAGTGATAAAAACAGCATGGTATTGGCACCAAAATAGACAGGTAGATCAGTGGTACAAAATAGAAGATACAGAGACAAATCCACATAAATACAGGTATCTCATACTTGACAAAGGAGGCAAAAACATGCAATGGAAAAAAGACAGCCTCTTCAACAAATGGTGCTGGGAAAATTGGAAATCCATATGCAGCAAAATGAAACTAAACCCATATCTCTCACTCTGTACAAAACTCAACTCAAAATGGATCAAGGACCCAGAAATTAGACCAGAAACCCTGCACCTAACAGAAGAGAAAATAGGTCCAAATCTTCGTCAAGTTGGCCTAGGACCAGATTTCCTTAACATGACTCTGAAAGAGCAAGAAATAAAAGCACGAATCAATGATTGAGATAGAGTCAAACTAAAAAGCTTTTTCTCAGCAAAGGAAACAATCAGCAATGTGAAGAGAGAGCCTTCAGAGTGGGAGAAAATCTTTGCCACACACACTTCAGATAGAGCACTAATCTCCAGAATCTACAAAATGCTCAAAAATCTTTACACCAAGAACACCAATAACCCAATCAATAAATGGGCCAAGGAAATGAACAGACACTTTACAGAGGAAGATCTACAAGCAATCAGCAGATTTATGAAGAAATGTTCAACATCCCTTGTTATAAGAGAAATGCAAATCAAAACCACCTTAAGATTTCATCTTACCCCAATTAGAATGTCTTTTATTAAGAATACAGGCAACAACAGGTGCTGGTGAGGATGTGGGGAAAAGGGTACACTCATACATTGCTGGTGGGATTGCAAGTTGGTGCAGCTGCTCTGGAAAGCAGTGTGGAGGTTCCTTAGAAAACTTGGAATGGATCCACCATTTGACCCAGCTATCCCACTCCTTGGCCTATACCCAAAGGACTTAAAATCAGATTACTACAGTGATGCAGCCACATCAATGTTCATAGCTGCTCAATTTACAATAGCTAGATTGTGGAACCAACCTAGATGTCCTTCAATAGATGAATGGATAAAGAAACTGTGGTATATATACACAATGGAATATTACTCAGCCATAAAGAAGAATAAAATTATGGCATTTGTAGGTAAATGGATGATGTTGGAGACTATTATGCTAAGTGAGATTAGCCAATCCCCAAAATCCAAAGGCCGAATGATCTCTCTGATAAGTGAATGATGATGCATAATGTGGGGTGGAATGATGGCAAGAATGGAGAAAGGATAGAGAGCATAGAGGGAAGGGAGGGGTGGGGTTGAGGTTGGGGGGTAAGAATAGTAATAGTATGTGTGATAGACATCATTGCCCTGTGTACATGTATGAATGCACAGATGGGGTGACTCTACTTTGTGTACAACCAGAAAAACAATTGCTGTACTCCATTTGTGTTCAATGAATCAAAAAATTAAATAAAAAAAAAAAAAGAAAATTCATAATCTTCCTTTCTTTTTTGTACTGAGGATTGAACCCAGGTGTGCTTAACTGCTGAGCCACATTCCCAGCCCTGTTATATATTTTATTTAGAGCCAGGGTCTCGCTGAGTTGCTAAGTG
The DNA here is from genome assembly GCA_020662805.1 of Glaucomys volans. NCBI lineage: Eukaryota > Metazoa > Chordata > Mammalia > Rodentia > Sciuridae > Glaucomys > Glaucomys volans. Next base: position 435,358 of record JAJEJO010002309.1, on the reverse strand, counting down.
CCTCACTAAGTTGCTGAGGGTAGCTTTGAACTTGTGATCCTCCTGCCTCAGCCTCCTGAGTCACTGGGATCACAGGCATGCACCACCAGGCCTGGCAAAAATTCATCATCTTTACAACTACTTTTATGGTGTTATAAAAATAAAGTAAGATGCCAGAAGACAGAAACACCACACTCGTGTTGTGAAATAAGACAAGAAAACACATTGAGACTCTTCTCCTGTCATGGGAGAAAAATCCTTTTGTGTGGTAAATAATCTTGTTTATTTTAGACTCTTCATTCTTACTGGCAGGAGGCAGTTAAATCCCACTAGTATTCATGTTTACTAAAAATCATATTTTTGCTAAGTCTGAAGTGAATCACATTTGGTCTCTGGGTTTCATGTTTCCCCCTAAAGTGTTAGATTTGCAAGAAATTTTCCTGTGGTCAGCTGTTACTTTACTCTGACTTTAAAATACATTTACTGTAACTCTCAAAACCTAATATGTGAAGAAATATTTAGTTCTACAGATTTTCAAAATGATATTTAATAAATATTTATTCTATATATTTATATTTTAATATTTTTACATTTATAATATAAATATATTTGTAATATGATATTTAATAAAATATACTATCTTACACAATTATTTGTCAACATTATAATGATTGCTTTGTACATGAACAGAGGAGAGAAAACCCTTACACATATTTACCTCTTCAAAGCCCATTTCAAATAAACATTCAACGGCTCCTCTGACAGGCAAGAGTCTAGTAGAAAAAGCTGTGTTTCCAATCCGGATAGATCTGTATTTTTCATCATTAGGGTTTCTGTCAAGAAAATAAGTTAGATTACATATACGATTTATACTTTCCACAGAGATTTTGCATTCCATTTCACATTTTGTATTGGCTGTACTCATCCATGATAGTACAGACGCCCAACTTTAATGAACGAGGCAGCAGTATGGAAAAGTAGCATGATTTTATGATTCTTACCTAGGTATGCAGGTATTTACTTAGTATAACCTTACTCTTCAAATTCACAGCCAATAGTACTAATGCCACCATAAGGAAAATCCATGAAATATTTTAATTCTGTGCTGTTACAGCTGGACATTTTTTTTTAATCTTTTTAGGTTTCTTAAGAAAAAAAAAAATTCCACATAGGCTCCAGATAGGGGGTAGAAGATTTATCTATTTTGTTCTGAAGGCTTCCCCATCATTTAGTATGGTGCCCAAAACATAGATGGTGGTTAATATATATTTGTGCAATGAATAAAAGAAACTAAAAATCTATATAAGAATGGATTACAGTTTCTCGAAGACTATATCCAACAAACATGAACCTAGATATACCTTTATACTCACCTAATCTTCTTTCTTCCCTAGACCAATGACCATTTTCAATGTAGATTCTGATTTAGTTCAAGATATATTATTGACACAGGAAGTATGGTAATAAAAGGAATATATAAAAACATTCCATATATGAGATTTTGAATAGTATACATGGGATGAGTAATCAGCACATGAAAAGTTTTGATGTGAGAATTTTGATAATCTCTTAATAACCTCTCTAAGAAAACAGTTTTAAAAATCAGAAAGAAAACACTAGATTATCACAGTATTAAACTTAAAGACCCTCACAACATAGTTTAATACCAACTGTCTTAAAATGGTACTGTATCCTGTAGCATTATGTTAAGAAGGATTTTGTGGCTACCTCAGGGGTCCACAGCAAGGCAGGCTAAGGCTATCTGCTCAGGGTACTGAATATGGGGTAAGCAAATACTAGCAACTGATTTACATCCTTGTCCTAACTACCTAAGTTCTCTAGATAATCTGATATAAAAGCAAAACCGTAAAACAAACATTTAATTGATGTGCAAGTTTTAACAAAATGTGCAAGTCTTCCATCAAATAATTCCCTATTGCCAAATTGTCATAAGTACTAAACCAATCATTTTTAAACCTTTCCCCCTACTTTCTGAAATTAATTAAGTTTATTACTGAATACTCAGAGACAAAATTCTAAATAGTGTTATTCAAAATGTCAAAATGATTGGTGCTGGTCTACAAACTCTTTGCTACCATTCTGTGAGAAATACAGAAATTGTTTTCAATAATTTTCAAGGCAATTTGATATTTTCATTGTATTTTATAAATGTTATAGGTTCACAAATAATTGGAAATTTTTTAAAGAAGTTATTCACCACACGTAATTTGAGGATTATAGGTAGTTGAGAAACACAAAGAAAAATTTATCCTTTTTCCCCTGTGTATTAGATTAGATCAGGATTTCTCAATCTTGACACTATTGTCTTTTGGGGCCACTGTTATGGAGGGCTTCCCTGTGCACAGCAGAATGTTCAGCATCCCTGGTTTTCATGCCATATTGTGCCATAAGTGTTATCTCCCTTTTATTTTTATCAAACATTAAACTATAAAATACTACATTATATCTACTTTATTATAGATAACTGAAACAACTTTTCATGAGACTTGACACATGCCACAAGGTTAAAAAAAAAAAAAAAAAGGTCAGTAACACCAGGATGATGTATCCTAATATTAATTATCATTTCAGCCAATTTAATCTATTTTTCCCTGATAGCTTCCAGATCTCTACATGATCATCACATACCATTTCAGGATTCAACACTGACAGTCATGTCCAGTTTCACCAATCTAATCTTTCTAGTAATGTGCTGAGTGGACTAGCATGGTCTTAAGCACAGAATGATATAAAAAGTTTGCCTCCAAAGCTTTCAAAGACTTGGATTATTTGGAGTTAGGGTCACCAGATCTCAAACACACCAGATCCTTTCTTGTTTGTTTGTTTGCCCTTAGTACACTTTTCAGCATCATCTCAGCATGTCCACCATCCTTGAGCTCATTAGTGTACTCTTCATTCTGCACTATGTAAGGTACCCCCTTAAGGCTCACCTTAATTTTTCCTTGATCTTCATCCATCAACTTAGTTTTCTCAGTTTTGCTGTTTGGTGTGTGTGTGTGTGTGTGTGTGTGTGTGTGTCTTCTCTCTCTCTGTTGTCCATTTACTTATTTCTGCAACTGATAATATTTATTTTGTTTGCTAGCATTACCTGCATCTTTGCTTGGTATTTTTTTTTTCTTTTTTCTTTTGGAGGGCACCATCATTTTGAACATACTTTCATGTCTTCTTAGTTGTCTTACTCCCATAGTTACCTACCAAATTAACTTATGGGAAAATATACTTTGTTTTTATAATTGAGTGGTAAGTCATACTTTTCACTTTAAAAGCAAAAATCAATTGTACTTCTAAGATTGGAAGACAGTAGACAATAATAATAGCCTCTCAGAAAAAAAATGTTCAGCCCTATTTCAGAATTTCATAAATGCTGAGAACTAAGTACATCTGATCATTTATTAGCCATCTTCCTCCTTAGAATGCGTAATCCCAGAAAGGGTTCACATAAATAAAAAATAGTACAATGAGTATCCAATAATCTATTTTTATTACTAATCACAAAAGCCAGTTTGTGGTTCATTTTAAAACTTTATCTTTAAGGAAATCTGTTATTCTGAGATATACCTAAATTTTTCAAAAACATCTTCCTGCCTTAATGATGTGAGAATAATCTCGGGTTCTAACTCTCTCTGTTGCTAACATCAGACAAAATATTTACACCTTGGTTTCCAAATCATTAAATGATCATCATATATCATCATGTAGGCATTTTTCTTTCTTTTTTTTACAAATAAGGAAAATGAAACCCAGAAAACGTACATAAATTGCATATGATCATACTCTTAGAAAATAGCTGACTATAATCTAAACTTACCAGTCAGATTATGAAGTTTATATACTTTCCACCACACAAGCTGCCTACAACCTCACCAATCCTCAAATAACTACTCACTTTCAATTTCTCCAGGTGGCAGTATAACTTAGTTTGGAAATCTGAAGGTAGTTTTTTGTTTTCCATTCCAGTTTCACTCCTTGCATTCATTGAGAACTGTCAAGACTGAATCTATAATACTTGTGTCAATCCTTATCTCTAATGCTTCTTTCTCCATTCTGTCTGTATGTGTAGTTATGATTATTCAATAGCTTCACAACTAAAATCAAGGCCTTATGTCCTCTTATAATATTAATAATCTCAAGAAACTTCCATTATGCCTCTGACTCCAGAAACTACAAATGCTTTCTTTGGCCTATCATGCCAGATATATATTCTCTGCAACTTTATCGACTGGTCCCACCCTACCAAACTTCTATTCCCCAAAGTGTCTATCATCAGGTCCCCCTGCTACCTCCTTACATAAACATGTAAGTCCTTAAATATTGTCTTGGAATTATTTTTAGATTTTTATGCTACAGCTGCTTTCATACCTATCTTTCTCCCCAATATATTGATGTTCTTTGAGGAAAGAAACCATTTTGTTTGACCCTTCTCAGTCACACCCAGTGCTGTTTATAATCAATTACAGTGTGCAGTTTGCAAAATAAGTTAGTGAAAAATCAAATTTATATATTTTAAAGAATGAATGGAGCAGTTAGTAAAGAAACATGTAGGATGTCAGTGAAATCACTATAGCTTTTTGAGAAAGTAGACATTGGAGGACAGATTATCTAGCAGTGGCATCTTTGCATATAATTTAGCCTATATTTTATTCTGTAATTAAATTAGATTTATGAATCTTAGATGGGATAAGATAAACATCATCCGAAGTAGAAATTTAAAATTTAACCAAATATATTATTTTTTCTTGAGATTCAGTGTGTATAGCAATAAGAATTAGTTTTAAAAAATCTGATGAAATTCTCATTTCAATAGTCATTCTATAAAACACTATGTCAGACTGAGTTAGAAGCAAGAGATACAAAGACAATACCCTTCTCATAGTGCCTCACCTCTAATGCTACTGGATTTCTCAAAACAGCAAAAGAAATAGAAAACCTCAGTTTTCTCTACTCTCGAGTTAAATGAGCATGTCTGTAATGTGTGGCTGGGGACCAAAAGGGAAGTTTTTCTGTTAAGAGGTTAGGAAGTCACTGAATTTGGATAAGGAAAAAAGGGCAGTCTCCCACAAACCTAAAAATGTTTGAATTCTATGAGTATGAGGACCAGGATACTATTACTTGAGACAAACTAAAAAGGGTAGTTTTTCAAACCATTTCCAATTGTATGAGTTCCAAACACCTAATTCTCTATTCAGGAAAAAACTCTTTTAGGATCGGAAATGTCTGCCACAAAAAAAGAGTATAACATGCACTAACAGAGAGCTAAGTTTCTTCTAAAAGTTTAGTTAATGTTCATAATGATGATTATGATGCCAAAAGCCATTTGCAAGCAAAGGTATCCTTCCTCAAAACATGGTGATCTCAGAATTTTTAATTCCCTAGACTGAAAGTAGAAGTCTTCTTTACAAGGCCACCTCCCCTTTATGGAACACTGAGGATTAGAGAGTTTGGTGGTTTTCCAGCTGATGGGGCCTGGAGAACCCAGCCTGAGTTCATTCACAGTCCATCAGCATCCCTGTACACTGAAGAGCTGTAAGTTCTCTCAGGATAGAAAATGTAAGTTGAGGTGTCACAGAGGAGAAAAGTGACCCTCACACAGGTCACAATTATATAGCTGTGATCAGGCCACATGCTGCCTCCCTCAGAGCATCTGGCACATAGCAAGGGCTCAGTATGTTCTGTCTTCAATTTACTTCAAAAATCATTACATGTTCCCTAAGTGCCAAGGTTTTATAAACTATACTTGAAACTAGTGTCTATAAAAATTGGGTCACATGAAAACTACAGCCTTGAGTTTGAGAATTTCTTTTTAGGCTTCATGTCAATATACCATCAATTATAGTCAGTGCACCAAGGTGCCAAGGGAGAAACAGAACCTAGATATCATGGAGGTCTAGAGAGGCAATCATTAAAGCACCTGGAACTCCTTTAACCTCCTGTTCATTTAAGACAACACATCATTTAATCTGAAGAGTTGAGGTGGGTAACGAGCCCAGAATGATATTCAAACTTGCTTCCCAATTCCCCAATCTGTCAGGGTCCTTAAGAGTTCTAGCAGAGGACTGCTTACAGGAGAATGAAACAAATGATTGCCTTCCAAGGTGATTGTACTCATTTACAGGATCACCTTTGGAAAACAGAATCCAGTTGGGCGTGGTGGCGCATGCCTGTAATGTCTTCGGTTGGGGAGGCTGAGGCAGGAGGATCGAGAGGTCAAAGCCAGCCTCAGCAATTTAGCGACGCCCTAAGCAACTCGGTGAGACCCTGTCTCTAAATAAAATACAAAGAAGGGCTGGGGGTGTGGCTTGGTGATTAAGCGCCCCTGAATTCACTCCCCAGGAGCAAAAAAAATAAAATAAAAATAATAATATCCAGCCATTAATTCGTGACTGTAAATTATTATAATGTTTCAATAAAGAACAACAAAGAGCAAGGAAAAAAAAATATTTGAAAATCCACCGTTCGGTTGTATTATGCTTTAGTACTAGGATATTCACAAAATGGGAGGAAAACATCACCGCATCAGTGACTAACTTCTGGGAAGCATATGGAAAGGTAAGCCCCGGCTGGGCAAATCCACGCAGTGGAAAGGAAACGTGTTACCGATAACGTCTTGACACTTGAGCCAGTGAACCGTGAGAGCAGCGGCAGGACTGGGGCGCGCTCTCCCGCCCCCCGCCACGGGCCCCACCCGAGAGACCTGCGGTTGGCCGGCCCCGGCACCCTGACAGCGGAGCCAAGTCACAACTGCAGAGGGACTTCCTCGGCTCGAGACGGGTGGGCCTGGAGGCCCGCAGGACCCCGTCCCTTCTCCGGGCCTCGCCGCGCTCCGGAATTCGGCCGGGCACCCCCAGGCCGGGCCTCCGCCGCCCGCGGCGCGCACCTGAGGATGTTGTCGGCGTAGGTGAGCAGCAGCTTGGAGGCCTCCAGGAAGGTCTCCGGGGTGTTCTGGCAGAGCTCGGCCACCGCTGGGGACGCCGTGCCGGAGCAGCTGCCCAGCGCCGCCGCCGCCGCCGCCATGCCTGAGCGCCCGCGGGCGTCGCCGCCCCTCGCGCGACGCGTGCCGCACTGAGCAGGCGCCTCCGCGCGCGGCCAACCCCACAGCCGGCCGAGAGGGCGGGGCGAGCGGCGGGGAGGGGTCGGGCGCCGAGGGCGGCGGCTGTTTCGGAGGGAGAGGGTGGTTTCTGACCACGGGGGCGGGGCTTGGACCGGGGGGTGGGGCCTGCGGCCGGTCCCGAGCTGAGAGGAGAGAAGGGGACTGTAGTGAAAGGACAGGCACCCTCTCTCTTTTATTAAACAAAAACAGAGAGAATCTGCATAAACCAAACACCACAGTTGAAAGGCTCAGGAATGGAAGCATGGGATGGGAACGGAGGGGCCGAATGCTGTCAGCTAAGCTTCCCCTTGAAAGATAGGATACCATAGGAAACCACGTCTGGAAACTAATGCCATAGCATTCATACTGTAATGATAGCGTACCACCCACAATATCATTGAAAACACCATTTTGTTTTTTCAAATCACCTGAAATTTGAGACCTTCCAAATTATCCCTTTACCAACAATTCTGGTAATGTCTTGGGAGTAACAGGAAAAGCAAAGAAAGAAAGAAAAACAAAAGAAAGTAGGGGGAAATGTTCTTGAGTATGGTCTCTTTTGGATAATACCATTTATGAATGAAGTAAGGTAATTCATTACATTAAGGGACTTTGTCTCACTCTTGTGTCTGTTTCTTTCACTTAAGTGGAAGATATTTTGATTCTTCAGTACCTTTAGAAAAGTTAAAGATGTTAAGCTGCCCTTAATCTCTTTATATCCATTATTGCTTCAAACAACTAAATTATGAGTCTTAAACCAGCTTTGAACTTCTTATTCTATTTGTCAATGCAATATAATGACCCCCCAAGAATTCATCTTTACTGAGTACAAATTTCTTTAGAGTTGAGACACAGCAACATTATTCTCAAATTAAAAGGAATCCACTAAAATTTCCCCAAGTTCTTTTTTGTCACAAAAAAAGAAAATGTTGACTTCAATAAAGACCATCAGCAATGAGAGGGGTTGTAGCCCTTCAAGAACATCAGAATCACCAGAAAACTTGTCAGAAAGACAAATTTTAGAGCCCCGTTTTAAAAACAAGAAGCCCAGTAATCTGTGTAGTAACAAGCCCTTTAGGTGATCTTGATGCATAGTAAAATTTGAGATGTGCTAATTTAGAAGAAGGAAGATTTCATAAAGGTGGGAGAATTTGAACATAATCCTTAAACTGAAAGATTAAGGAGCTGAGGAGAGGAAAGACTCCCTATGAGAAAAACGCTCCACACTTTATCAGGATCAATATCCTAAAGAATATCCTTCTCAACACTTCCTGCATCCTCCTCCTTGTCACTGCCTTAGTTCAGGGTCTCATCACCTCACATACAGTCTTAATTCTTTCCCCTATGTCCATTCCCACATCCTTTCTATCAGTCCTATACACTACTGCAATAGGGATCTATTCTAAAACAGACATCTGATCATGTTATTGTCCTGGTAAAAGTTTTTGATGGTTCCTCTTGCCCACATTCTAAAGTCAACAGGAATCCAGACCAAATAGGTAATTTAAATGTATGAAGTGGCTTTGTTCAAGACAAAAAGAAGTAGGGGAGACTCTGGTGAAGGGAATGAGAGTTTACCATGTCCTTCCTAGGAGAATTTAGAATCATTAAAATGTGGCACTCCAAATTAGACCAGGATTGTTGGCAGATGATCTCTGACCTATAGGATCAAATCCAAGGCCTCCATATGATCACCCAAGGCTTTCATGTTCTAGTCTGTCTTACTCTCATGTTTTTATCATTGCTTTGTTCCACACCCACTTCTCAATTTTGACATTGGTCATACTGAACCAGTTCACAATATGTGGAAGATACCCTGACTCTATGCTTCCAGGCCTTTATTCTACTCATGTAAAGATACCCTTTCCCAAGCATTTATTGGACAAGCATTTATTCATTACCAAACTATAATTCAAGGATCACTTTTGAAGACTTTCCAGATTTTAATGAGGAAATATTGACTTTATTGTCCCCTTTGTGTTATAATAGGCTAACTTATTTTTCAATTATAGCATGAGTTTCTGCAGTGTACACATTTGTTTCCATGGCTATATCTCTCTACTAGAACATGAACTTCTTGAAAACGGGAACCATACCCTTATTCATAATTGTAATCCACTTTCTAGCACAAGGTAGGAAAAAAGTGGATGTTGAAAATACAAGCACAGCTATAGTAAGGAGAAAAATCAGAGTGGATTAATAGATAATGGGTTGGGGTTATAGCACAGTGGTTAAGTGCTTGCCTGGCATGCTTGAGGCCCTGGGTTTGATGCCTAGAACCAAGAAAAAACAAAATAGTGAGAATATCAGTTTTCTGGGTCAAAAACTTTTTAACAACATGAAAGTTATATTTGCAAAGATAGTTCTGAATCAGAATATGAAGAATTTAAGGTAAACCTAAGAAGTCTTTATAGGAATATGGAATATATGGAGCCAATTTGAAGATTTGGATGAAAAAAAAAAAACCCACCATGGCATTGTAGCAATATGGCACTATGTTAGATACAACTACTAGAATATAAGAAAATGTCCTACCCCTTTTCAGATGAATGTAAAAGTTAATGGATTTGGAGAACAAAAGTTCCCAAAATAAAGAGGCCTTGGCACAAGAAAAGGGAGTAAAAATGAAGGCCATGCATTGACAGCTTTCATCTCCCAAGACGAATATTTTCCAGATGCTGGTTGCAGGCAAAGAGGATGCTTTATCATCCTCAAAAGAAAACAGTTTCTAGGAGGTGTTAGCTCCTCCAAACCAAAATTCTTTTTAGGCACTGTCCACAGATCTTGACCAAAAGGGCCCACATTCCTGACTATTTAAACAAAACTGACATATGTTCACTAGACCACCCTTCAAAATAATCTATATAAATCCAGTCCTTTTCTTTGTTTGGGGGCTCACTTTCCACCAGGAAACTGAGTACCAAGACACCATTTCCTCCTGCACCCCTGTTCCTGTGTGAGACTTTGTTCCTGAACAAAAGAGCTGATCCACGGAGCCTGCACTTGTCCGGGTCTCTCTCTTTTTGTGCTAACAAAAGTGATCAGAGGTGGAAATTAAAATGATCATTTCTTTACTTTTCTACAAGATTTTAATTGATTTGTCATTTCTTATCCAAGATGATTTTGTGATACTAAAAGAAAAATATAACAGCATATTAAAACTTTGCTTCATGTGAGTTTTCCTTCAAAGAAAATATTGGTAGTCTTTTCACATTATTTAAAAGTATAGTAAGCAATGAAAAAAAAGCATGTAGTTCTCACTCATCAAGCTTTATTATATAACTACGTGTATTTTGGTTTTACTTTTGTGTTTAAGAGGTACTCAAAGTAACTATTTTCACTGAATGAGGGTCATACTAAGAAGTGACTGGATAAGTCAGGATCAAGGATGATTCAAGGTCAAACCCAGTTTCCCTATTTTGGATAAAGTAAATTTCCATTCATTTAAATCCAGGAAAAAGTTAAGCTTGACCCAAATTATTTTCTAGAGATGGAAAAGAAGGGAAAGTACTCCACTAGGAGACAATGGCTTTAAGAGCTATTACCCAGAAAGAAACAAAAATATGACTAGAAGATTCAGAAGCAGATTCTGTGGTTAACTCTTTATCAAAAGAAAAACAACAAAACACATCTGGGACAGCAAATGTCAATAAATATCACCTTGCTCACTTTTTATATTTTCTTGTATTTTCTCTTTATATACATAGCCAGTCTGAGCAAATTGTTTGTGAATTTTTCAAACACTTAGAAATAAATGTCTCCATTCATCTCTATTCTTGTTTCCATTCCTGTCAGAAATTGGGTGTGGTATTGAGCATCGCCCCAGTTAAAGAAACAATTTTTAAGAGTAAAAACGTCCTTATTACAAAAGCATTATTTGTTTACTGTAAAAAGGTAAGGCTAGGCAAAAATAGGGTAAACAACATAATCATTGTACATCCTTGCAGACTTTTAAAAATTATTTTTTAAAAATGGATATGCTGAATACTGTTTTGTATCTCACATTTAATAAATGGTTGAAACGTTAATATTCACCTATAGAATTATTTTAAATGGCTTCCTGGCGTTTGGATGTGCCACAAATTACACAATCAATTTCCTGATGCTGGCATTTTGGTTAGTTCTACTTTTCTAATACAAATAACTTTGAGGCTACGGTAATTTCCCTTCCTAGGATTTCTGCAGACTACGATGATCCTCTGACAACATGGGTACATAAGGGCATTATCACTGAACATGAGTGACGGGAGAAAACACTGTCTTTAGCGTTATGCGCAGGTCTTTGGTGGTTCGCGCGTCCCAGAGGTTCGGAAGAGTGTCTCCACGCAGGCGTACAGGACCCCAGCCACCTCCGACCGCCAGGCACCAGACAAGATGACGCGGCGCAAGGTCAACCGACTGAAGGGCTTCCGACGCGCCGCGTGTGAGCGAGCGCATACGTGCCTGCGTGCGTGCGTGCGTGCGTGTACGTGTGCGCATGCGCACCCGACAGGCAACGCCGAGGAAGGGCGGTGCGACCGGCGCAAGCCCTTTAAACAGGTATCCGCTGCTAGTAACCCGTCGGGTTCACTCCCTCCCCCAGCAAATCGTGTCGGGATTGAATTTCAAAGGGAAGTCCAAGGACTCGGGGTTGATTTATTTTCGTGCAGCAATGCTTTCTTCATGGTGCTTGAGAGGTTGTGCGGGGAATGACCACACCTCTTTAATCACCACCCCTGGCCTCCTTAGTACTCCTGGAGCGATTGGCTAGTTCTGATCTGTCCTTCCATAGATGACTCGCATGGAGAGGTTTAGACGGGTGAAAGGACTTGTCCATCCTCCAGTCGTAAGTTTAGTCCTAAAGTCGAATCTCAACCCAAGTGCCCAGATGTTCAATCTAGGGCTCTTGGTTCTGGGTGGCCTTTCGAAACTCTTTTTATCCCTAGGTTTTGAGGATTGATAAAGCCCACTTACCTGCGACGAAGGGCCCTGAAATGTGTTATTGTTCCCCTTACGCCAGAAATACTATTTAGAATAAATCTTTAGCAATCCTGAACAAAACTTTCTGCAGTCCATGTCAGGTTAGGGTTGGCTTGACATTTTTCATTGTATAATTCTGTTTTAGTGAATCAAATTCAATCATTCATTTGCCTTCGAATGTCTGAAGGTGCTTAATAGTTTACAGCACTACAATACTTAAAGGAATTAAGTCCAAGTTGACGGTTTGATGATACGGAATAGATCGAAGTGACGTTACATTATTTTCTCTGTGCTCATTAGCAGCTCACACCAAGCATCCAGAAGAACACTTCTGCATTGTCTTTTAAACTCTTCAACTATGTAAACAGTGAATACTTCCTGGCTGTCTTGTGGTCTGTTACAGGAATGTGTTTCTGATCATCTGAATCTCAACCATGTTGTCAAACTGCTTGCATTTTCTAAAAATTACAAGCACTCATCTTCTATCTTCAAGATTATGCCAGCGATTAATAAATGAAAGGTTTTTCGGAACTGTGCCAACATCCAGATTGCACAGAAGAGTTGTCATTACAGGCATCGGTTTAGTTACTCCTCTTGGTGTTGGAACTCAACTGGTATGGGATCGTCTTCTCCAGGGAGAAAGTGGAATTGTTCCACTGCTTGGTGAAGAATATAAGAGTATCCCTTGCAGTGTTGCTGCTTATGTGCCAAGAGGTTTTGATGAAGGTCAGTTTAATGAACAAAACTTTGTGTCCAAATCAGATATTAAGACCATGTCTTCTCCCACTATCATGGCCATTGGGGCAGCAGAGTTAGCCATGAAAGATTCTGGCTGGCATCCTCAGTCAGAAGCTGATCAAGTGGCTACTGGTGTTGCAATTGGCATGGGAATGGTTCCTCTTGAAGTTGTTTCTGAAACTGCTTTGATATTTCAGACAAAAGGTTATAATAAAGTCAGCCCATTCTTTGTCCCTAAGATTCTGATTAATATGGCAGCAGGCCAGGTCAGCATTCGACATAATCTCAGGGGCCCCAATCATTCAGTATCAACAGCCTGTACCACAGGAGCTCATGCTGTGGGAGACTCTTTTAGATTTATAGCTCATGGTGATGCTGATGTGATGGTGGCTGGAGGTACAGACTCTTGTATTAGTCCTTTATCTCTTGCTGGGTTTTCCAGAGCTCGGGCTCTGAGCACAAACTCAGATCCTAAGTTGGCATGTCGACCATTTCACCCAAAGAGAGATGGTTTTGTAATGGGAGAAGGTGCAGCTGTGCTGGTGCTGGAAGAACATGAACATGCTGTTCAAAGAAGGGCCCGGATCTATGCAGAAGTTTTGGGCTATGGACTCTCAGGTGATGCTGGTCACATAACTGCCCCTGATCCTGAAGGAGAAGGTGCATTAAGGTAAAGACTCAATGTTCAAAATATTTTTTTCAAATAAGACACTTTATTATATAGTCTCAAATTAGAGAAAATTATATCTGGTCTTGGTGCACAGTATCTTTATTGTTTTTCCATTCAGGACTAAAAGTATTTTCAAATTCTTCACTTGAAATATTTGAAGACATAATTGAATATCCTTACATAAGTTGGATTTTAGTTAAAGCCATTGAAATTGGAAAGACCATGTGTGTTTTTGCCAACTTTCCATGTCTCAGTTTGTAATGATCAGTGTGCTCTCTCCTATAGTCCTTTGTCCTTTCATCAGACTAGGCCATTAAAGGGAACCCTTCTAGATGTGTCTGGTCTGTGCTTTAGGTTGAGTTCTGTTCTTTTTGGATCTGTCTTTGCAGCCATTTATCATCCAGGAACCTTACTAAAATTCTGGTTCTGACTCTGCAGGTCTAGGTAGCACTTTAGATTCTTCATTTTTAATTGGCTTGGGGTTGCAATGATGCTCCTGGCCACACTTTGACAAGTGAGTTAATTGTAGGAGAGGGTAATTGTAATGTGAAAGCATCTTCAGACAGTAGTACCTAAGTGAATGGGAATGAATGTGTTCTAATGAAAGTACAGTGTTTACAAAAGCAGGTATCTGACCAGAGCCAAAGTTTATTGACCCCCTATATAATTATATTTAGGGGAATTCTTTTAGCACACTTAAAATTATACCCTAAACTGTCTATTAATTAATAGAAATTACAGCTCAGAGATCAGGAACTTAAAAAAGTGTTCACATCTAGAAGATTTTAAAAGGTTCTTTCAGAGTGTTTTTAGTCACCTTTTTTTTGCTACTGTGCCTAAATGACCCGACCAGCACAATGTTAAGGAGGAAAGGTTTATTTGAGGGCTCAGGTTTCAGAGGTCTTCGTCCAAAGACAGCAGACTCCATTCCTTGGGGCTCCAGGTAAGGCAGAACATCATGGTGGAAGAGCATGGCAGAGGGAAGCAGCTTGTCTCATCAGGAAGCAGAGAGACTCCTCTTGCCAGATACCAAATATATATATATCCCATAGCACACCCCAATTCCAATCTCCAGCTACACCCTACCATTTCAATTAATCCCTAATGGGATTAATTGACTAATTGGGTTAAGACTTTTACAACCCAATCATTTCTCCTCTGAACCTTCCTGCATTGTCTCACATGTGACCTTTTGGGGGGCACCTCACATCCAAACCATAACATAGAGAATTTATTTTCAGATTTACTTCACAATTATTTATTTAGAATTCTTACATCCTTAATAGAAAGTATTTTTAAAGTTTATTTGAAGTACTGACGTAATATTAGATATGCTACGTTTTATATTTAAATATGAAAAAGTTAATACATAGTTTTGTTCCAATTTTGGGTGGGGGCAGTGCTGGACCTCAAACCTAGGGCCTTGCACATGCTAGGCAAGTGCTCTACCACTGAGCTACATCCCCAGTCCTAAAACATAGCTTTAAATCTTTCTCCATATTTTAAATTCCCACCTCATTCCCTCCCATAAAAATTTTCTAAAAAAAATTGTTTTACTCTTGAGTCAACATGGTTTTTTTCCTGAAGAAAAATGCCAGTTCAGATAAATAGAATTGTATTTCATTTGCAATTGTACTGTCCATGGGTTACTGTGTTTAATGCATGGTGATGAATGAGTCTAAGGTGCTGGTGTGACTCATTCTTCCCAAAAAGAAGGCATTCTGACTCACATGGTAATGCAAGGTGTTCCTCCAGTGTACTCAGATACCTATGTTTCTTTCACATAAACCATTCAGGTAAAGAACCTGAACAATGGAAAAAAAAAATCTCTGGTCATCAAGTACATGGCACATACCTGTAATCCCTGTGACTGAGAAGACTGAGGCAGGAGGTTTGCAAGGTCAAGGCCTGCCTTAGCAACTTAGCGAGACCCTGTCTCAAAATAAAAATAAAAAGGGCTGAGAATGTAGTTGAGTGGTAGAATGTCCCTAGTTCAATCACTGGTACCAGAAAAATAAACAACAACAACAACCAAAAAAAAAACCTGTGAAAATTAACTTAGTTTTGATAAGTTTAATTTCTTTTCTCATTAGATGCATGGCTGCTGCTATAAAAGATGCAGGTGTTCAACCTGAAGATATATCCTATGTCAACGCACATGCTACTTCCACACCATTGGGAGATGCTGCTGAAAACAAAGCTGTCAAACATCTCTTTAAAGACCATGCATATGCCCTTGCAGTTTCCTCAACGAAGGGAGCCACAGGACATCTTCTGGGAGCTGCAGGGGCAGTCGAGGCAGCTTTTACTGCATTAGCTTGTTATTATCGAAAACTCCCTCCTACTTTAAACCTGGATTGCACAGAACCAGAATTTGATCTCAATTATGTTCCACTAAAGGCACAGGAATGGAAAACCGATAAACGATGCATTGGACTTACCAATTCCTTTGGTTTTGGGGGTACTAATGCAACACTTTGTATTGCTGGTATGTAGGATAAGTCATTTTTAATTAAACGTTGGTTTTTTAAATGTTTTAAATGTTGAAATAATATATGCATATGTTTATATATCAAAATCCAGATACCCTTTGTCCCTGTTAAAGTTTCTCAACCTTGGCACTGTTGATATTTGGTATAGGATAGTTCTTTGTTGGGGAAAAAGGGTCTGTCCTGTGCATTTTATGATGTTTAACAGCTTCCTGGTCTCTTCCTAGTAAATTACAGGAGCAAATCCTTCCCTAATTTTGACAACCAGAAATGTCTAAACATTGCCAGATATTTTCTGGGGACAAAATAACCCATATCTGAAAACTGCTGATTTATGTTTTCCTAATACTCTAGTTCAAACAGCTTTCTGACATTTTATCTACTCCTGTTCCTTTCACAGACATTTAAAGAATAGCTACTTTGTGCAAGGCAGGGTTGCTGCATGGTATAATTCCAGTTGTACCATCCACCTATAGTATATTGAAAGGAATACCATAGAACTGGAAATTAGCATCATTGATGAACATTCTTTGAGTATAACTGTGAGCCAATAACAATCTATTTACATCTTATCTATCTAGTCCTATTTGTATTATCCATACTTAATTCAGTAAATCAGTAGAGTTTCCCTAAACTCCTAAGCTGTCAGTTCTCTGAAAGAAGAAAATGAAATTGATTTGCTATTTCATATTCCTTTTGTATTTAGGCTGGTACCTAGTGATTAATGGAGATAAAGATCTTTGGAGTAGAAATTGTTAGTGACTCAGGCAATATCCCCTCAGCCCATCTTTAACCTCATTGCAGCTATACTAGTATCCTGTGTTCTCCCAGCTTCCTGCCACAAGTGCTGATAGTCTTCTTTTGTGCCTTGGGGATTTCTGTTAAGCCAAAGAATCTCATTAATCCCCAGAAGACTGGGGGACAAGTTACCCAAAGCCAGTACTCAGCCAGTAAAGGATGACAGTTGGTGGGTAAGTGTTTCAACCTCCTTTCTGAGGGATAGCTATATTCTTCTACAGTTTCTCAGTGGGGTCCCCAATGAAATGGGGGCCCACAGTATTCACCAGCCCAGTAACACTGGCTATTTTTCCTCCTAGTGCTTCTTTTCTGATTTATAATACTATTCCTAGGAGTCATCTCCCAAACAAACCACATGTCTGCTTTCTGAGTGACTCAAAACTAAGGAAGTTTTTGTTGTAATGGGAGTTTATATATCAACAGAATTGAGTGGAAAAGAGGATAAAGGGAATATGTATATTTCTGCAGAAATAAGTAGATTTTCCCACATCTTCATAGGCTGGATATATTTCCTACCCACTGACCATGACAACAGTGCTTTATTCCCTTATACCTAGCTCATAGCTATGATCATTTTAAATACCTGGTAACATTTATTAATTTGACTGAAACTCACTGGATGCTAGCATAGACCTGAAGTTTTACTGGTCACCAGTGATAAAGGAATGGGTCAGGAAGCTGAGTACACATGTGTGTAAAGGTTTCAGGTTAAGGGTGAAGATGTGGAAGGAAAGATGTTCCAGCTAGGGGAAATTCAGTGTGGAACAATCTAGAAGTGAGAACATTTGTTCTGGACATATATACAACTTGCTCTGAGATTGGGGAATTAGAAGATATTCCTAGAGGATCTGGTATAAGTCAGGTCACAGAGAACTTTGTAAGTTTTAAGGCAGTAAGAGTATTGTAACTATCTTCGTGATTCTCTGTGACTGAAATCTGACTGACAAATGTGAAGGAGAATGGGGGATATTGGGAGAGGCATAATCACATTTTGTTTTAGAAACATCTCTTTGACTATAAAGTGAAGAACAAACTGGAGGGAAGCATTTTTCCCATAGGAGAACATATTCAAAAGTGTTTTGCAAAATCTAGGTAAGGAAAGATGGTGGCCTCGGTGAAGCAGGATATTTTGACTCAAGTTTCTTCCAAAGCTGAAAATCTCATGTGTGTTGTTAAATTAGTTTTACTATGACATCATTTATATACAGTAAAATACACTCATTTTAAATGTATAATTCAGTGAATTTTGACAAGTACATGCATATGTGCTTAACTACCTCTTCAGTCAAAAAGAACATTTTCATCACCCCAAAATACTTTTGTGCCCCTTTTCAGTTGGTGCCTCCCCAATTCTAGATCATTACTGAAGAACTTTCTGTCATTATGGGTAAAATTACTTTTTCTAGAATTTCATGTAAATGGAGATATACAGAAGATAGTCTTTCATCTAGCCACTTCCACAATGTTTTTGAGGCTCATCTATGTTGAGTTTATCAGCAATTAATTCCTCTTATTGCTGAAATTTCTTATTCTTCAATTCATGTAGATGGTCATGACTTTTACTCTATTCCTAATCTCCGTTTAGCAAATTTAAATTATTTTCCATATCTTATTATTTTTTAAATGAATATGTATTGTCTTTTTAATTTAAGAAAGGCAAGAGCCAGGAGGGGTGGTGCAGGCCTGTAATCTCAGCAATTTGAGAGATTGAAGCAGGAGGATTGAGAGTTCAAACCCTGCCTCAGCAACTTAGTGAGACCGTAAGCAACTTAGCAAGACCCTGTCTCTAAATAAAATATTAAAAGGGGCTGGGGATGTGGCTCAGTGGTTGAGTACCCCTGGCTTCAATCACTGGTACCACACCAAAAAAAAAAAAAAAAAAAAAAAAAAAAAAAAAAA
>JAJEJO010002309.1:355793-416618 GCA_020662805.1 Glaucomys volans | reverse complement strand
AAAAAAAAAAAAAAAAAAAAAAAAAAAAAAAAAAAAAAAAAAAAAAAGGAAGAAGAAGAAGGAAAGAAGGATTTTAAAAATTCTGTAGGACAGGGGGGTTGGAAATGTAGAGCTCAACGGTTTAGTGCTTGCCTAGCATGCACAAGGCTGTTTAAGCCCCAGTACTGTTAAGAAAAAACAAAAACAAAAACCCAAAAAACCCCACAAAATTACAGAACCAAGAGTGAAGATGGTGGATAGAGGAAGGTTGTTCTTCCCAGTAGTTCCTCAGCACCAGACTTTACAAACCAGGAACACTGCTCTTCAACAAGGTGGGTAACTAAGGGAACTCACTGAAACTTAACACTCGATTTAAAAGAAACCACAGAGACACAAAGTTTGATCACAATATAAGAAATATGTTAAAAACACACTAGCAGTGGTAGCTGCTGTGGCTGAGGGGTAGGGAAGCCCAGACAAGCAAAGAAGACAGCTTAGTCTACAGATAAATAATAAAGAAAAATTGACTTTGGGGAACCTGTGGATTAGAGAGGAAGTCTGGTCTAAATGGACACAACTTGTGGGGAAAATGGTTCAGTTACCCCATCCCTAAAAACCATTCATCCCGGGGTCGCCTATAGTTATGCAGGAAGCCGGATCACTGATGCAGGAGTCATCTGTAAGCTCTGTGAAACAGCAAGCAGGAACAGGAGATCAGGAACTCATAAAGGAAGTTGCTGGCAGTTCCTTATCATGACCTGAATGCCTATCATGTGTCTGAATCAGAATGACTGAAATAGGCTCAAAGAAAATTGTACCTGGCCCGTACAAGCTCTGGGTACAAAAGGGAGAAACCTCTATTTGTTGCTGGTACCCCATAAAAGTTGTTAAGATGCCAGTAGGAGCCAGAGAGGAGCATCTGCACTCCAGGGTGGATACTGGGTAATTTACATTCATACTGTTGAAGGTGAAGCCTGTAGAGGTTTAGCCTCTACGTCCTAACAGTGGATTTTACCTGATGTTCTGTAGAGACCAGTATCTTCCCAGCAATAGGGGGCTTGGACCAACTCTCAAACACCTATTGACAGATTTCCAAAGTTCAGCAAGACAACCCTGAGGACTGGAACTTCCAATTAAGAACTCTGCACCACCCCCACCGCGACCCCCCCCCCCCCCCGGCCCCCCATAGGAAAACATTTGTCAGCATGTCTCAGACTATCCCACCCTAAACTGGTAGACAGGAAGCTGAGATCTATGATCAGCTTTATCTCCTAGCCACAGTGACTGGCAGCTAGGTGAGGAACACAAAGGTGTTGAACTTAACCCCCAGCCCTTGACCCATGGGTTACAAAGCCAAAAATAAACACACAGAATGAAAATCTAGGGCTGGGGATATAGCTCATTTGGTAGAGAGCTTGCCTTGCATGCACAAGGCCCTGGGTTCAATCACCAGCACTGCAAAAAGATTTAAAAAAAAAAAAATGTATCCCTGCCAACCATTCTGACTTCGGTAAACAAGCCCTTTATTTCTCATTAAGATCTTTCTTTTTTCTTTCATTTTTCTTAATAACTTTTTCTTTTTTCCTTTTATATTCCCCAATTTTAACATAGTATGTTTTTTACTATTTTATTTTAAAAATTTTAACTTTAATTTTTTTCAACTATCATTGAATGTGTTATTTTTCACTTTTTTCCATTCTGCAAGATTTTGTGTGTGTGTCTTGTGATGTGCATGAGTTAAAAATATGTATTCATGTAATTCTACTTTCACTTTAACTGCATTTCTCTGCACCTATTTATTATGTAGCTTGGTTTGACAGGTGGGGTATAATTATACAGGGGTTTGAGTTGTTTTGATCTTACATTTGCTTATTTGTTCACATGTTGATATTTGTTCCTCTTATTTCCCCTTGTTCAATCTCTTCCTCCACTAACATCAAAATTTTCCTGTTTCCTCTTCCTCTTTTGTTTATTACTTTTAGTTAATTTTTATTCCTTCCTTACAGCCAAAATCTATCTTCTGCTTCTCTGTTCACTTTTTAAAACTAATTCAAACTTTCTCTTGCCTTTGTACTCTATTTTCCCTTCATGTCAGAAGCTATAATTCCACTAAATAATAGGTGTATGTAGTTTGCATAATTCTTACCCCATTCATGCTGTGATGATTAATACAGTGGATTACACAGTAGACATCTGCTACCTAATGCCTGATCTAGTTCATAGGTCTTTTTCTTATTTTTGATACCATTGTGAAATCCTTACCTCACCAATCCTATATAGGTAGCAGTTAGTATTATAGATGTCGATGTAGACACTGTAAATTTACCTTAATGCTGTGCATTTGTTGCTAACATCAGTGTTATTCCTGGTTCCCTCCTTCCTCTCTGAGGGGCTGAAAAGTGAATGGGACATATCAAGTTCACAGATTAGAAATCCTACTACAGAACAATTCCCAAACTCAGTCGAGTAACAGTGAATCTCACCCAACACATGATCTAGCCCCACCTCAGCTTCAACATTACTTTATTGCATCAAATTATGGAGAGAAAACCCCACAGCAACAACCAGGCTCCAAGGAGAAACAATCAGAGGGGGGTTCTCCGGTCATACCCCAGACATCTACTCATATACCAAAACAGAGAGAAGTCCCAGAACAAAAAATAAAACTACACACAAAAGGACATGCATATAAAACTAGTAAGGGGAATTCATCTTAATTGGTGTGCAAGTGCAGGACATCTGAAAACATGAGGAAATAGGTAAACAAATCTCTCCCTAAAATTCACAATCCCCTAACAAAGATCCTACAGATATGGAAGTAGATGAACTTCCAGAGAAAAATTAGTAAAAACTGATTATTGAAATGTTCATCAAACTGAAAGAAGATCTAAGGAATGAATTAAGAGATCTAATACAGGAGATGAAACACCATTTCAATAAAGAAACAAAAGAAACTGGAACTTCTGGAAATTAAAGACAATGAATCAAATTAAAAATTCTTGCTTGAAAGCATCACCAACAGATTAGATAGTGTAGAAAATAGGACTTTAGACTTAAAGACAGGGTATGTGAACTTGAATACTCATTAAGCAATAAAGGAAAACAAAAGAACCATGATCAGAATATATAAGAACTCTGGGACAGCATCAGGAGAACAAAACTCAAAGTCATAGAAAACTAATCAACATATGGAAAGTATACAGGACATCAATTAGGCAAGATAAGAACAGAAATTCCCCAAGACATATCATAATTAAAATGCCTAACAGAGAAAATAAGGAAATAAATTAAAAGCTGCAAGTGAAAAATGTCAGGGACACATTTAGAGGCAAGACTCACCTCTGACTTACCAACTCAGACCCTAAAATCACAGAGGTCCTGGAATGAAATATTCCAAGTTCTAAAAGAAAAGAAATGCTGGCTAAGATTGCTATATCCAGCACTCTCTGTTAAAAATAGATAGGAAAATAAAAACTTACCATGACAAGGATAAACTAAAAGAGTTCATGACCACTAAGTCAGCACTGCAAAGAATACTCAAAAATTTACTGCATAATAGAACTTCAAAACAACCCCCAAAGCCCCAAATAGATAAAGATCATTAGAAGAGATCAAGACATTTAAATATAGCAAACAAATGAAAATGGTAGGAAACCACAAATACAAATCCATAAATCATTGAATGTAAATGGTCTCAACCATTTAAGAGACATAGATTAGCAGAATGGATTAAGCTGTTTGCTGTTGTAAGAGATTTTATAGGCAAAGACATCCACAGGCTGAAGTTAAAAGGAAGGGGAAAAAAAATCCATGCAGACTCTAAAAACGAGCATAAGTGACAATTCTCATATATGACAAAGTACATTCCAAGCGAAAATTAATCAGAAGAGAGAAAGAAGTCACCACATCCTGGTAAAGGAAACAATCCAACAAGAAGATATGATGATGGTAGATATATATGTTCTAAATATCAGTGCACCTAATTACACAAAAAATTTCTTCTTGACATGAAATCTCACAGACCCCACTACAGTAATACTGGGTGATTTCAACACACCCTTATCACAAATAGAAAGGTCATTTAAACATAAAGCCAATAAAGATATTGCCAATTTAAATAATAATAGAAATCATGTCAGACATGCTGATATATGCCTGTAATCCCAGAAGCTTGGGAAGTTGAGGCAGGATCACAAGTTCAAAGCCCGCCTCAGCAACTTAAGTGAAGCTCCGACCAGTCTAGCAAGACCTTGTCTCAAAATAAAAAATAAAAAATGAACTGGGGATGAGGCTCAGTAGTTAAGCACCTCTGCGTTCAATCCCTACTACCAAATAATAATAATAATAATAATAATAATAATAAAATAAAATAAAATAAAATGGACCTAGTAGACATCTACAGACTATTTCACCTTAAGTCAGCTGAATTTATCTTCTTCTCAGCAGCTCATGGAACCTTCCAAAATAAACCATATACTAGGTCAAAATGTAATCTTGGCATATACAAAGAATGAAATTAGAAATCAACAACAAGGAAAATAATCGAAACCATGTAAATATATGGAGACTGAAGAGTACTCTTTTAAATGATGAATGGTTCATGGAAGAAATGAGAGAAGAAATCAAGAAATTCTTAGAAACAAATGAGAACAGTGATACAACATATCAAAATCCTGGGAGAGTATGAAAGTAGTTCTAAGAGTAAAATTTATGGCATTGAGTGCCTATATTAAAAATAGATCCCAAATAAATAAGCTTATGCTTCACTTCAAGGCCTTAGAATAGGAAGAACAAACTAATTCCCAACCAGTAGAAGATGGGAAATAATTAAGATCAGAGCCATAATTAGTAAAGTTGAGAATAAAAAAGCAATACACAGGATCAGTGCAACAAAGAGTTGGTTCTTTGAAAAGGTGAATGAGATTGACAAACCCTTAGCCACAGTAACCAAAAGAAAGATAAAGAATACCCAAATAAACAAAATTAGAGATGAAAAAGGAGGTATATCACCACAGATTCTTCTGAAATCCAGAGGATCATTGCAAACAATTTTGAATATTTATACTAAAATAAACTAAAACATAGAAGACATAGACAAATTTTTAGATACATATGACCTGCCCAAATTGAATCAGGAAGATAAAGAAAACCTAAACAGACCGATATCAGGTAATGAAACCAAAACAGCAATTGAAGCCTTTCAATAAAGAATCTCAGGACCTGATGAATTCTCAGCTGAGTTCTACCAGATATTTAAAGGAGAACTAACACCAATCTTTCATAAATTATTCCATAAAATTGAAAGGAAGGGAATACTCCCAAATCTATTCTACAAAACCAGTATAACCCTGATACCAAAACTATACAAAGACCTATCAAGGACAGAAAACTACAGACCAATATACCTGATGAACATATATGCAAAAATTCTTAAGAAAATATTAGCAAGCTACATTTAAAAACACATCAAGAAAGTGGTACACCATGATCAAGTGCGTTTCATCCTAGGGATGCAGGTTGGTTCAACCCATGCAAATCAATAAATGTAAGTTGCCACTTAAATTGAATTAAGGGCAAGAATCATATGATCATTAACAGTCCTTAAATTCATTTGGAAGAATAAGAGACCCAGAATGGCCAAAGCAATCCTAAGCAAGAAGAGTGATGTAGGAGGCATCACAATACTTCATCTCAAATTATACTACAGAGATATAGTAATGAAAATAGCATGGTATTGGCATCAGAATAGCTATGAAGACCAATGGAATACAGTAGAAGACACAGAGGTAAGCCCTTACTTTAAGTCATCTGATGCTTGACAAAGGTGCCAAAAATACATATTGGAGAAAAGAAGCCTTTTTAAAAAATGATGCTGGAAAAACTGGATATCCATAGGTAGAAGAATGAAATTAGATTCCTCTCTCTCGTCCTGTACAAAAATCAAATTGAAAAGGATCAAAGACTTAGGAATTAAAACAGAAAACTTGCAACTGCTAAAAGAGAACATCGGGTCAATATTCCACCATATAGGTGCAGGTACAAACTTCCTTAAAATAATCCAAAAGCTTCAAGAAATAAAGCCAAGAATCAATAAGTGGAATGCCATCAAATTAAAAAGTTTCTGTACATCAAAGGAAACAAAATCCTGAAGAGAGAGCCTACAGAGTGAGAGAAAATCTTTGTCAGCCATTCTTCTGACAGGGGATTAATATCCAGAATGTATAAAGTACTCAAAACACTTAACACCAAAAAATAAATAACACAATCAATAAATGATCAAAAGAACTGAACAGACATGTCTCAAAAGGAGAAACACAAATGGCCAATAAATACATGAAAAAATGTTCTACATCTCTAGCAACTAGGGAAATGCAAATCAAACCCACACTAAGATTTCATCTCAATTCAGAAGGGCAATTATCAAGAACACAAATAATAATAAATGCTGGTGAGTATGTGAGGGAGGAATATACTCATACATTGTTGGTGGTGCTGCAAATTAATACAACCACCCTAGAGAGCAGTATGCAGGTTCCTCAGAGGATTAGGAATAGAATCACCATATGACTCAGCTATTTCACTTCTGATTTTTATCCAAAAGAACTAAAATCAGCCTACTATAGTAATATAGTCATCTCATTGTTTATAACAGCACAATTCATAATAGCCAAATTATGAAATCAGGCCAGAAGCCCGTCAATAGATGAATGGATCAAGAAAATGTGACACACACACACACACACACACACACACACATAAACACACACACACACAATGGATTTTAATAATAAAAAAGAAGGAAAATGCTTTCCCCAGTAAATGGATGGAACTGGAGAACCATCATGCTAAGTGAAATAAGCCAGACCCAGAAAGTCAAGGGTCAAATGTTTTCTCTCATAGATGGAAGCTAGAGCAAAGTAAATGGAAAGAAGTGTGTGTGTGTGTGTGTGTGTGTGTGTGTGTGTATGTATCAGATATTACAAAAATATATCGAAGATCACTGGAGTAGATTGAGAGCGAGGGAGGAAGAATGGAAAAGGGGGAGGAAATATGAAATCAATTTAACAATATGTTATAAGCATATATGAATATACCACAGGGAATTTTTCCTTTATGTATATATAGAAAGTACCAATCAAAAATAGATAGCCGGGTACGGTGGTGCACGCCTGTAATCCAAGCGACTTGGGAGGCTGAGTCAGGAGGATCGTGAGTTCAAAGCCAGCCTCAGCAACTTAGCGAGGCCCTTAGCAACTCAGTGAGACCCTGTCTCTAAATAAAATACAAAATAGGGCTGGGGATGTGGCTCAGTGGCCGAGTGTCCCTGAGTTCAATCCCTGGTTCCCAAAATAAATAAATAAATAAATAAATAAATAAATAAATAAATAAATAAAGGAATGAAAGGAAGATAAGTAGAGGAAGAAATAAGTAGAGGAAGAAGAAGAGGGGAAGGGGAAGTATGGGGAACAGGGATTGAAATCAAATTCCATGAGAGAATGATTTTGTCAAAATGAATCCAATTACCAAGAATAACTAGAATGCTCTTATAAAAAATTATATAATCAAGGTAGCTATTAAAGCAAAGAATTTTTCCCTTGAAAATAGCAAATTTTCAACAGTGTAACAGGATTCACATACATATTTATCAATTTATTGAGATTACTACAAGCATTGCTAGAAATTTGAGACTTTCCTGTGGTCTAGCACCAAGAGCATATGACTAGTTGTGGATTCAAATAGTCCACCCCACTTACAGGGATATTTACATTTAAAGAAGAAAAAGAATGTAAGATAATAAAAGATGACAATATAGATACCTTTTCCATTAGATCAGGTCCTTTGAGAAGCTGACAGAATCTTCTGTCCAATAGATTTATTAGGGAAAGACCCCTGCAGGATAGAGGAGGAACTAGCAGAGAGCCTTCTGACTATGTTAAAATTCTGACCCCTGTGAAAGAGGCACAGGAATGAAAGAATTGGACAGGCAGGGTCTCAGACTGAAGTGCCATTCTAAGAATGTTTTGGCCAGGCTTTGGGGAGTTAATCCAAAATATTTCATTAAAGGAGTTCTACATTAGGATAGGCATGTACTGCTATGCACACTGTACTTGGCTGTTGGTTGGGAATTTCCCAGGCAAAACTAGAGATCTGTGTATTTTTCATGGCCATGGTAAGCCACACCTTGCACTACAGAGATCTATTTCTCCAAGTAGGCTTGATGAGGCAGCTACTTTGTGGTTCCTGTGGGCCTCTCTTTCTGAGAGAAAATTTAGAAGATGGAAATTACTAAGGCAAACAATAGTCTGTGTTTCTGCAATTGGTTCAAGGTCTACAATCATACTCGTCCTCTTCTGAATCTATGATTCATTCTCAACCTCAGATATCATCTTAGCAGGCCTTGATGGTCTCCCTGGTGGTGTGACCCAAGTTTTCTTTCTTGAGGAATGTGTGCCCATGGTGATCAAACCACATCATTTTCAGACAGTGGTTGCTGCATGTGTTATAGAGCACTGGAATCTGGAGGCAAGGGAATACCAGGAGGTACCCAATAGACCTCCTGGATTATATGCATATTTTCCCTGTCCCAACTCTGTGAATACAGCATTACCAATATCACAGCCAGTATCTTGACTTTCTGGTTCCTGGGAAGAAGGAATCCAAAGTGTCCTAATGGCATCTACAGCTTGTTGTTCAGTGTCATACCTGCTGTGTACCCTGCAAGAGTGTGTGTTCTTTACAAAACAGGACTTCAAATACTGCAGAGCCCAGAGTTGTAAAGATGGGAAGCACAAAATTCCTGACTGGGTCATTAGGAGTGATGGTAAAGGGGGCCACTCCTATTTCCCAACATCCTTGATTTTTGAACCCACGTGTTTTCACTGCAGACTTAGCCGCATAGAGAGATCTTGGATTTAAGCATATGCTACATCTTGAAGATGGCACCATGTCCACTTGGAATGTTGCATCTGAGCTGGTGATTCATGTGTAGCTCCAGAAGGTTGTTCTGGCTTCTTTGGAACTGGTTGCTTCTTGATGGTGCAATATATGATATAACCCATGAACCCCATGATCATAGACCTACTCCCTTGGGCCATTCCTTTCGTTGCACAATGTCTCCTCTGTCAGATGCTATGGTATAAGGAATTCCATGTCTGTGAATCAAGTGTTCCATAGGCCTGAAGATAATGGCACTGGTTGAAGCTCTGTGGGAAAGAAAGGAAAACCCATACCTGAAATAGGTTATATACCTGTGAGGATGAACCATAGGTACTTCCTTTGGAAGTAGGAAGGACATTGAGTGGCATCAGTAGCTGATCCATCTTGGTAAATGAGAGACTATATTGTTGGGCTCATGTGTAGCCTCCATTTCCACCTCTTTTCTTTTTCAGATGCAAATTTTGTGTAATTTTTGGTGCTGGTTTTGGGGAGGCCCAATGACAAAGCCTGGTTCCTGTCAGTTGTCAGAGTCATTTTGTCAGCTTGATTATTCAGTCCCTCTACTGTGATGGATGCATTCTGATGAGAATAAATGTGTGATCCAGAAATCTTTACCCTTTATAAATATGTCT
Source organism: Glaucomys volans (assembly GCA_020662805.1). Lineage (NCBI taxonomy): Eukaryota > Metazoa > Chordata > Mammalia > Rodentia > Sciuridae > Glaucomys > Glaucomys volans. The sequence goes on along the minus strand of JAJEJO010002309.1, from coordinate 407,070 downwards.
ATATCCATCCACATGCCTCTACTCAAAGTATCCTTCTATTCTTTCAGTCCTTGACCTTCTAGACTCCTGACCAAAGACCAAACCTTTGGACACTTCCCAGAAATTTTTACATATTCTTACTGCTTGGTCACTTCTGCTATACAAAGTGAGTGTCCTGGTGCAGTTCTGCCTACTGGGAATATTTTTCCTGACTATACCTTTCCAGTCTACCCACGGATATTACTATGATGTAAGCTGACATCCATTTTTAGCTTGAACTCCTGCAAGAAATATTTATCAGGTAAAACCCGGCAGGATTTAGTAATTGATGACCTTCAACTTCTTTGCCAAATTCCCTGTTTCTTTTTTAATACTCCCTATTCTGTAACCCTGGAACGTAAATTCCACCAGAATAGGTACTTCAGCTACTTCCTTCGCTGCCATCATTTGTTGCATAGAATAGTACCTGGCACAAAATTGGTCTCAATAAACATTTGTTGAACAAACAAATGGATAAATCTCAGTCAATTGCTCTACCTGTCACCTTGTTGCTCAGATCATAGGTTGGTAAAAGTCATTTTGGATTCCTCCCCTTTCCTTTTTCCTTTTCTTAATCCTGCAGCAGTCCCAGATGACTATGCTTTCAAAAAATATCTTGAATGGTCACTACTCTTAATGTCTACCAATACTATTATTTCTTCTTTGAACTGCAAGGGCCAACTTTTTGCCCTTCCTGTTTCCACTCCCCACTACTTCCAAAACACATTCATTCTTGCTATAGCTGACAGATCCATCTTTTTATGATCAATTACATCATGTCATGTCTCTGCTGAAAACCTTCTAATGCCTTCCCATTGGACTTAGGATGAAATCTGAACCTCTTACCAGGTGGCCTCTCTCTAATCTTACATCCTGCTACTTGCATGCAAGCCATGCTTGTGTTCTTTCTGTTCCTCAAACACCAAGCTCATTTCTGCTTTTACATTTGCTCTTCCTTGGCTGGGAATGCTGCTTTTCATTTATGTGAACATTGGCTTCCTCTTTTTATTCAGGTTGCAGCACAAATGCCTCTTGTTGTGGGAGGCCTTTCCTAGCCACCCCAATCTTCCTTCTCAATCCTTCTCCATCCTAGAGCCCTTTTGTTTCTTCATCTCACACTATCAGAAATTAGCTATTCTTAAAAAATGTATCTTTTGATATGTGTAGCAGACTGCTTTAGAATATAAACTTCATGGGATTGGGGCAGGGGAAGAGTATCATTGACCTAGTGAACAAGAACAGTATTCCCAGAACTCAGCAAAATATGTGGTGCACACATGTGCACATATTTTTACAAGTAGACAAACACATCGTATATCAACAAAACCAAAACATTTTAGTCCCAGCAGTGACTGAGAGTATCTCTGTTTCAGGAAGGACAGCAAAGAGCCGTAGTTCATCATGGTCTTAGAAAACAAAGAGAATTGTTACCATCAAGAGTAAGTGCAGGGGATGGGTCTTATAGACATAATTAGGGGAGGCCATAGTGCCTTCTCTTTGTCTAGTTACTTGAGACTCAGCTTTCATCTTTGGGCTAATGAGGAAAGGAGAATGGGCGTTATAAAATTTCTTTAGAATTTCTTAGCATGAGAAACATATCTTGAATTACATAAGACTAAACGTGACATCTTGAAGAAAAATGGCTCTAACTCAGAATGTAGCCAGTTTTTTTCTGTAAAGAGTCAGATAGGAAATCCTTTTGGCTTGATGGGCCATATGGTTTCAGATGCAACTTCTCAATTCTGCCCTTATTGTGCAAAAGCAGCCATAGTGAATGGGCATGGCAGAAATTGGCTGCTTGGGGCCAGAGTTGGTCAATGGGTTTTAGTTTTATAGTTCTTATTGTAACTTTTCAAGAAGGCACATTCTCTGAAATGTTTGGTCTGGTATAAGTGGAATATGTAGAAATTTTGCAGTAAAATTCAGTATGAGCTGAATTTCACTAGTGGAATAATAACAATAATAAAAACAATGGCCGGTGTATGCAGTGTTTACATACCAGGCATTGTTTCAAGTACCTTTCTTAATATTACCTAATTTAGTCCTCACAGAACAGCTGGGTTGTGCTGGGAAATGAGGGTCAGGACACCCGGACCTGGAAGCAACACTTTATTAGTGGCACCATAGCCCAGAGGGATAATTCCCAAAGTCTGAGCCCTGAGCATAGCAGGGCTTCTACTTTTACACATAAGTAAGTTTTAAAGACAAGGGAGCTGGTGCAGTTCTATTGGAGGGTGCATTCTCTATTCCTTATGTGAGTACAAGCTGTCAACAACCAAGGGACTTCTAGCTCATACAACTCAGGGACTTTTACTGTACTAAGCCTAAAGGGGCATTGTTCTGTCCTGCTACTTTGTTTCCTGCTACTGGTACGGCTGTCATCTTGTCACAGGTACCTGTTAGCTGCTGAAAGCCCCTATGCTTAAATGCCAGTAAGCAGAGCTGCTGTGTGTCGCGTGTAAACCCCAGCCCCACAGCTCTTAAACTGCTAAAGTTCCCATTCTGTTCGTTCTACCACAGTGTGATGCAGGTAATATCGTTGTCCCCATTTTACAGACAAAGAATATGAAGTTTAGTGAGGTTAGAAAAATGGTACAAAGTCACTTAGCCAAAAAAGAGCAGAGCAGGTACTTAAAAGTGTCTTTGCACTCCAAGGAGTAGGCTCTTCACTTCATAAACCCACCCAAGTTGAAGAGCAAGTGTTGAATCTTCCCATCAAGGGAAATCTTATAAGGAGGAGCAGAGCCCTTTTGAACCCTGTTTTGAGTTGGGCAAAGGAATAATGTGAAGTTCATTGAACATCTTTTGTTTGGAAAAGATGTGGTGTGTTTCTGTGGGTGCTGAAAAATTAAACTAGGATGTTTCAACCAAACCCCAGCCTGAAAATTAAGATGATTCTTAAGTACAAATATACTGTTTTTCCCAGGTTTAATACATGTGTATCTTTTTTTCCAATTAAAAAATTCATCATAACACCTTAAGGGAAAGGCTCACTAATTTACAGGTAAAAACACTGATGGTATATGGTATATGCTTCTAAGTCAGCCCTTTCCCCAATTTCCTCACCACTGGAAAATAACATTTCACTACTTCACAGAGAACTGAAATGTATGTTGCCATTTCGCTGTGGTCTAAGTTCAACAAACGACATCCGAGAACTTCATGTTTTCATTGCTTAATGTTCAAGCTCTGTAAAAGATGTTCTGGCATTAAATGACCTATCATAAGATCTTCTTGCTATCCAGAATGATGTGGTGGGATAACTGAGCCTCAATTTTCTCAACTGTAAAATGAAGTCAGTAATACTATCCATCAAACAATGGTTTCAAGTCTCAAATAAGGTTGATTAATATATTAAGTGTAATCCTCTATACAAAGAGTGGCCATTATCTTAAGAGAGAAGTGTGGTTTTTTCATATTAATGAATTTTCGTAGGGCTTGGTTGCTAAGTCTGGAAAATTGTGTTTTTTATATTATTATTTCATATACTTTATATCACTTATTGTTATACTGTCATCCTTGGGACTTTAGGAAGAAAGCTTTGTCAGGGTAAAAAGCAACATTTCTAACCTTTAAATTTTTTTTTCCTAAAATAAACAGTCTAAAACATTGAATCATTAGCAAAAAAGCTTATGACATTCCTTGGAAGAAAGGAAAGGTTAGAAACTTCCTTTTCTTGGCTGGATATGTCCACCCCTTTTTAGCAGTAGGGGTGGATGAGATGACCTCTCCAGGTTCCTTCTAGCAGTGATTGTGTGTGTGTGTGTGTGTGGGGGGGGGTGTTATTCAAAGATTATGCTAATATTGTTGATGTGAAATCCTTTGTACACAAGCATGCTTGAAGACACTGGCTCATCACCTGGATCTGTGCTTGCCTGGCTTAAATTGTATGCTTGAGATTAACAGGACTCAAATGCTAATGTTTTATAAAGGGTATTGAATCTTTTTCTCTCCTTAAGATTTTTTTTTTAATTGTATTTTAGTCTAAAGCAAGAGAGAGAAATTTGATAAAAAAAATGCATTCAGATACAGAAAGAATTAGACTATTTTAATAACCAAGTTCAGTTTCATATTGTGGTTCACAAAGATGAATGAATAATAATGTAGAGTGCAGAGATCTAGGAGGTAATCCCCTAGACAAGACATTACTGGAGCAGCATATTAACTAGAAAAGAGCCATTGTTAGGAGAGAGCAGAGCGGAACTCTTCAAATTCATAAGCATCTTGTATCTAATAAGTAACTTGCATAGTACTTTAGAGCAGGCCCTGGAGCCTGCTTGCCTGGGTTCACATACTGGTTCTGCCAGTTCTGCGACTGGCACTTTATTTAATCTCTTTGCACCTTGTGTTTCTCATCTGTAAAATGGGGATAATAATAGTAGCAATTTCTTAGGGTTGTTGTGAAGATTAAAATGAGTTACTACAGGTGAAATGATTAGCATTGTTCTTGGAATATGTGTTCAATAATAGTGATTAATTAAAAATATTAGGTATTCTTATGTTTTACTTTGCTTGCTTTTTGCTTCTCTTGTTTTACTTTTTGTTTGGACAAGTCCCCCCCCAAAAAAAAATTGAAGATAGGGAAGTATTATAAACCCCCACGCACTCAAGAGCAGGTGTCCATTCAGGGTTGATCTTGCTTTTGCTAAATCCCAGTCACTACCCCTACTCCTACTTGATTATTTTGAAACAAATCTTATATAGTATATTATTTCATTTATAAACATTTCAGCATGTATCTCTGAAACAAAGATAACAAATTACACCCCAACATCTGTTTTATAAATAAAGCTTTATTAGAATACAGTGAAGGGTTCCAGAATAAACCATGTGGCATAATAATTATTTTAAACTGAAAGCATTTAGAAAGTTTCCCCTTCCCCCTGAGTTCTTTCATCTGCCTAAAAGCAAAGCTTCTCAAAAGAGTTCATTTATTATAAATCCTTTCTCCAGAAGCAGTACAACCTTGGAGAGAAGTTGGCATCACACCTGAACAGACCTTATCACAAAATTATCCTATCTTTTCCTGAGGGCCTATTAATCTTTCCTAAAAGTCCTTTGTTTTTCTTTTTGCTTCTCCAATTCCCTCATTAAGATGATATTTAAGCTATTTAACACACCCCCACATCTAATGACCACCTCCATTCACATTTTTCTATGCACTCCTCTGGATTATGCAAACAGACTATCGTTTCTCTTGCTAGTTTGTCTTTTCTCTTCCTAGTCTGTCTTTAGTCTGTTTAATTTGCAGGCCCCCAATTAGATATAGAAGGAGGATAGAGGAAAAGTTATTCTTCCCTGACAGCAGCTACACCCATTCATCTGTACACTTATTGTAAATGACTGCTTTTGTGCTGGATAGGTTGCAAAAGAGACAATGTGATCATCAAGCCTAAATGTTTTTACTATCTGGCTCTTTATAGATAATGTTTGTCATTTCTTCCTTAAAACACAAAGAGACTCTTTCTTTTAAAAATATAACCACAATCAATTTTCACATCTAAAAACATTGACAGTAATGCATTGATAACATAAAATATACATCCGGTGTTTAAATTTTCTCAAATGTCTCATCCATTTTTTTTAAAAAAGCATATTTATTAAAAACACAGGATCCCAAATGAAGATGTAGCTCTGAATTTGCTTTTAGTCAATTTAAAAAAAAAAAAAAAAAAGGATGCAGTCCCTTTCCTTTCATTTCTTCTTGCAATTTATCTGCTCAAGAAATAGATCGTTTGTCCTGCGGAGTTTTCCACACTGTATTTTATTGGTTCCAAGTCTATTATGTCTGTCATTGAACATGTTTTTCCATCTCTGTATTTTCTATATATTGGTGGTTAGAACTGGAGACTCAACTTAATGCAAGTTCACGGGAGCACTGCTTAAGGATCGTGTGTACCCCCATCGGGTGGTACATAATGCCTATCTTTTTGTGATGTTGACAACCAGATTTATTGAGTTAATTCTAAATAAAAACCTTCATTGAATGCAATGCCCTCATCAAATAGGGAAAATGTCTGCCCACTGTAAAACTGAGAAATTATTCAAATATATCATCATTTATCATGGCAACTGTAAATAGGTGGAGAATAAATAGCAGGACTTCTGGGGGTGGCAAATTTCTGATTTAATCACCTTTAAAATACATCTAGAATCCATCTGCTTCTTGCACCTCCTGTGCTCTCATGCTTCCTGTTCTATGCCTCTGCCATCTCCTATAGTAACCTCTTGATGCTTCTCACTGGCTTCTCTACTCCATATTATCAACATAGCAGCAGGATAATTCTTTAAAAAAAACAAGTCATGGCACATGACTCCCCTGCTCACAACCTTCCTAGTGTCCCCATACCATTCAGAGTAAGTATAAAAATCCATACAATGGCTTGCCAGTCCCTAAATAATATGTACCCATTCCTGTTCACTCTACTCCAGCCCTAGTCATCCCTTTTCAGACCCTCAAATGTACCCACAATATTCCTCCATGTACATCTGAACTGGCTCTTCCCTTTGTCTTCAGTGCTTTTCCCCCAGACCACCACATGACTGATTCCCTCACCTCCTTCAGATCCTTTCTTGAATGCCATCTTCTAAAAAATCCCAAGCCTGGTCACTCTAAATATTGCACCCCCTTGCCCCACCTCCACACTACTGATCACCTTTATAACACTCTACTGTTTGGTTTTCCAAGGCATTAGTCATGTCCTAACATATCTTACAATTTATTTATGTCTGTTGTTTATTTTATATTTGGTCCTGCCAGAAGGTCAGTTTCTTGATGAGAGGATTCTTTATTTTGTTCACTAAATTTTGTGTTTAAATCAAGAGCTTAGACAAGTTGCCTCATACATAGTTGTCAAATGAGTAACTAAAATGATTTTACTTACCTACAATGAGAACACAAGTGTATTATATGAATCAAAGAACCCTCTGACCATCCCCTCCCAATACTTTGTGTCTTTCTTCCTTCAAGGTAATCAGCCTGTATGCCAGATGCTGTGTTAAGCAGTTTTCAAGTATTATCTCTTTTAATACTTCAAACCACCCTAAACAAATAGGAACTGTTATCATTTCCATTTCCAGGTGACATAATTTGGGCCTACTAAAGTTCACCTCCTGCCCAATTTTGTGTAGATGGTAAGATGTAAAGTCAGGAATAGAATTCAAATGTGTCTGACCTCTAAATCCTTGCTTTGAACCACATGTCTAACACTTCTACAGTGGGTGGAATTGCTCTAAGCTTAGTCCCTTAATGGCAATTTTCCCATTCATTCATTCATTCATTCACCCATTTGACAAATATTTACTGATCACTAGACTATGTGCTGGGTCCTTAGGACATAATAATGAACCAAAGATCCTTGACCTTACTGAGCTTTCATTACTTTAAACTCTTTCAAGAGATATGATTCAGGGTAATGTAGAAGGAGGACCGGGAAGTTTCTCTTTTAGGGGACTAAGATTCTTTTAGTTTCCCTAACATATTTTAGGGTCCTAGAGAATGCTCTCCTCATAAAAAATCACTATGCCTCACTCCAACTTGTCATAATATTCCATCTAAAGATTAATGATACCTTCTGTGAGATTTCAAAGGCTTTCATGAAAGTACATTTTTTCCTCTGTTTGGTTTCCTTGTTACTTAATAGTTGAGGAAACCCAGGCTTAGGTTGATTTTGAAGACATCAAAGTCAGTAAATGCAGAGCTGCTATTTTTGGCTCTTGATATTGTGTTCATGATACTATAAAAAACATCAGAAATGAACATCATGAGCTAAGTGGGATGGGGAAGTGTTCCAGGAAGCTGGGTATGTGAAGGACATCAGACAAGAAGCTAAAGGGAGCCTGGGAACCCTGATTTACTTATGTGTTTCCCTGGAGCTGGTTAACAGGGGCATCTTGGTAGAACAGGAGGACCAGGGGCAGGTTATTCCTTTTGCAGGCCAATAGACCATTTAAAATAATTAAGGAAGGGATGAAGCTAGGTGCCCTATTGAGTGCACTCTGCTTGGAAGCACCAGAATAACTTACCTCAAGTTGATTTTTCAGATGGCACAGCCTCAAAGGAATCAGAGAGGGTTGTAGAAAAAGTCACCCTGATCTCGTCCATGGCCACTGCCTCTACCCTGCATGGGATTGGTGAACCCAGATGAACTCAAATTACTGTAGGGAACATCTCCATCCTGGCTTAGACCAGAAATGTCTCAAGAGTCGTTTGCTTACATTCTGGACATTAGACCTACACTGGAAGGGAAGTGAGACAGAACGAATTAAGGTTTTAGATTCCAAAAGAGGAAGTTTCTTTAGATTCCGGCTTTGTCACTTACTTCCCAAGTTATTTAAGTACTCTGAATTCCATTTTTCTTACCTATAAGAAGGAGTTAACTATACTTACCTTACAAGCACTCATTAATGCAGTAAGAATTTATTGACATCCATTTTGTATAAAAAACACTACATTTACGTGTTGGAATGACATTTTATGTATATATCTGAAGAGCCTGGCATGTAGTAGCTGTTCAACAAATAGCAGCTATTACTACTGTTACTATAATTACAAGTATGGATAAGTTGATCAACAGTAAATGAGAGTGACGGTAGTACAAATATCACATTAGGTGGCTTTCCAGTCTATGGTTCCAGAGGCCCAAGCCTAGCATTCTTTTGAAGCTTATTTGATGGGGGAAAGAGTGTTTTCCTATCTAACTGGAAGCACCATATCTTTCTTTAATGGTTATGTGACTTCTGACAATCCTGGTCAACCATATCTCAGAAGGAAATTGATCCAGTTTCACTAAATATCATCTCATTTCATGAGAGTTAATACAGATTTGTTATAATTTTGATCTGGTAAGGAGTCAGTCAGTAGAAAATTAGAAATTTTAATGAAGATTCTTATTAGCTGTTCCACACAAATAATGGGACTATAATCTCACTCAAGATTATTAGCCCAGCAATTCTCATTTCAATTCTCACAAGTAATTATTATTTAGTGTTCATATTGCTTTGCATTTCTTAAATGTTTTCAATTATTTTTTTTCATTACTCTGGAAAAATCCCTCCAAAACCAAAAACAAAACCCTTTGAGCTATTTTAGCATGTTAATCTCCATTTCACAGATGGGGGAATATGGGATAGTTTTGAGCAAACACCAATGCCTTCAGGTATGCGAATAGAAATAATGCAAAGTTCTTCCCTAATGAGTGGCCAAAACCAACACCTATTATTAAATGCAACACACACTCACTCTGAGTTCAAAGCTTGTATTGCTCAGTGAAGAAAAAATAAAACAAAACTAAACAATTTCGTTCAGAAAATTTGTGTGTTGCCTTTATAACCCATATATTGCCCCCACTGCCCCACCATCTTCACCTACTCTTTTAATTCAATTTATCAGTCAACTTCTGCTGTGTAGTGGCCACACAATTACAGTTGCATACAGCTACAAGCGTTTGTTTCTGGCTCATGCACCTGTGGGTTGGCCAGGCTGGTTCTGCTTCATGCCAAAGAGGAAGTGTCTTCCCGGGGTCTGTTCTCCTCGTGGCAATGGCCTACATGCACTAGCATAAACTTAATACATAAGCACATTTTAATTCTTTTCTGGTGGCACAGCCCATTGGTCAAAACAAAGCAAATGGCCTCTTCGAGAGTTGAGAGGCAGGGAAGTTTGCTTCCTAGGAAGGGTGGATGAAGGACAATAAAGTTCTACAGACAAAGGCAGCATCTTCCTCTTTTTCCTTTCCCCATCTTTTTTTCTGACTTGCCAGTTAGAGTGTAACAGTATCTGGAAGATAGGGACACAGTAAGATAAATTTCAGCAAGAACACGATCCCCAAAGATGTGCCAGGTAGAAATGTGATACCCAGGTTGGCTGACCAGGGATTGCCCATGGGTGGTAGATTTACAGCTAAATTACTTTAATTTTCTGCCTCTACATTTAAGAACTTTGCAATATGACTGAAGATTTCCTTGCCAAGAGGTAGCATCCATTCTCCAACCTCTGGAATCTGGACTGACTGATGACTTACTTTGACTAACAGCCTGCAGTGCATATGATGGTATGCCAATTCCAAGCTTAGTCAGTCATTGAGAAGCCTTTCATGCATTTGTTCTTTCTGTGGTAACACTTTGAGAATAAGCTCGCTGCTGAAAGGTGGGAAGACCAGATGGAGAAGAGGTGTCCCTGTTGAAGCCATTGCTGACCATCCTGTCCATAACCAACTTAAGGTGACTGTGGACAGGTGTGTACTCAGAATCAACAACCTGGCTGGCTGGCCTATAGATACATGAGACATTAACACGTGGCTGTTGTTTTAAGCCATTAAGTTTGGGCTGTTAGGCAGAAATACTAACTAATACACCCTGGAACTTCCCATCTTGAGCAAGCTAGATGCCATACCAGATGACACCCCTCAATCCTCAAACCTGTGTCTCCTATTTTAACATCCCCTAACTTTTCTACCATATGCATGCGTGGTGGCCATTTCTTTAGGAGGGTGATGTGATTCTAACTGACTTTGGAGAACATGATAATTAATATAATAAAAAGGAAGCAAAAGGGAGGGGTGGGGGCGGGGTGGGGGGTAAAAATAATAACAGAAAGTGTGACAGATACCATTGCCCTGTGTACATGCATGAACGCACAGATGGTGTGACTCTACTTTGTGTACAACCAGTGAAACAATAGCTGTACTCCATTTGTGTTCAATGAATCAATAAGTAAATTAAAAAAAAGGAAGCAAAGTCCACAGTGTTTTCTGTTGAAGCTGTCAGATGCATTTCCATTTCTATAACAATCATAATTAATTTGAGTGAGGTAGAAAATTCATTTTCTTTGAGGAATCAGTGAACTATAGAGAAATTTGTCAATAAGCATTGTGTGGAATTTTAGTCTCCATGTAGGAGGCACAATAATTTTACACTGACAGCTAATATGAAGGGAAACCAACTCAAGATAAAGGAGGAGATTTGCTGCTGTAGTGTGTTTCTGGAAATATGTGATAATGGGATTGAAATCAAATAGAAAGGTAAGAAGCCTGATATCAAAGCTCTACTTTTTTTTCTCCCCTATTTTATTTTGTCAGCACTAAGATGCAATAAAAAAAGAAAGAAAGAAAGAAACATAAGGAGATAAGCATGGTGAACCGCAGTTCAAATTTTTATAATTCTTGAACTTATTTAAGGGTAAGACCTTTGGGGTTAGTAGAAAATATCACTTTGCAGAATTGTCAGAGGAATAGCCCATTCTTTCAGTTGTACTGTAATTCCACTCTAAGTTTTCTGTGCTTCAGTGCTCTGTTATCAATATTTTTTCTGCTCATAACTGAACTCTAATGGGCTGCTTTCACATTTGTGGGTGTGTGTCACTAGTTTGTTTTTTATGGTGCACTGTTGTAGTTGAACTTTGGCGCTGGTTTAAATTATTCTATCAATGCCATGGGAAATGTATCACCAGTAAAATCTGTATAAAATAAGGGCACAACAGGATGTTCCATGCTGTATTTATGTATACTGATAAACTTATTAATATACTTTGGCCACACTTCTCAGCAGTGATGGTGGGTTTGCAGAGTTCCATTTATACTTTGCCTCGTATCCCTGCTGGAGGGAGGGCAGAGACGTTATTCTTTGTGATATCAGCATTTATCATGTGTAGTACTGAATAAATGAATCAGTCCTTTAGGGTGAGAAGGGGGTCAGCTTCCAGCAAGTTTCTTTGTGGGGACAATGAGAACATGAAGGAACCAGGCCTTCTTCCCTGCTGACCTTTGTAAGTTTCCCCAGTAGACAGCCTTTGTCTTATGGTATTTCACAGGATGTTTGGAATTCTTTCTGAGTCCTGGAGCTTGGCAGGGAGTGATCACAAAAGGACTTGCATTGTACGATGACCTCTTTATGAATTAAGGGAAGAAAGTAAATATTTCTAGCAATAAGGTGAGTGTAGCAATTTTCATCTGTTTTGTTCATTGCTCTGTTGCCAGCATCCTGGATGGTACCTGACACATAGTAGGAACTCAACAAATATCTGCTTAAGGAATGAAAAGAAATTTGAGGAGGATAGAGACCAAGATCTAGGTAAATTTTCATACCAACTGAAGAAATCCTGGACAGTTACTTCTTACTTAGGTTCCTTGTCAGAAGACTACTGCTTTGGGAGAAAGGGTTACTATCAGATCTGAAGGTAAATGTGCTTTATGCTTCCCTTCACCTTACATTTATCTTAATCCCTTCCCTTCCCTTCCCTTCCCTTCCCTTCCCACAAACCATACTTCAGGGCTGGGGTCAAGTTCAACCCAACCTCAGCATCAGGTATTTTATGTTTTCTCCTGTTTCATGATCTCCCCCTTATCTGAACATGTAGGGTCAGATATGTCTATGGGAGTCATACAACATTTGTCCTGCAAACAAGTGGGCATTTTTGCGTATGTGGAGCTCAAAAGAGAGGACTGGGCATCCGAGAGTCATTGGTACCTGGGTAGTAATGAAAGTCACAGTGGATGAAAAGGTACAGAATGAGAAGACACAAATACAAAGCTGTACACTAGAATGTTCACACACACAAAAACTGCTTTTATTGTTTGGGTCAGGCTTTTAACTTCTGCATAATTGACAGGCTGATAATTCAGATGGTTTTTTGACAAATATTCACTGGTTAACCCAAGGATCAACTGAATTGCTCCTCTAAGCAGTAGCAAACAAAAACTGAACGGTGAATTCAGCTTTCATCTGAACTCAGGTAGAAGAGAAAGACCTGGATTAGCTATACCACTAGAACAAGGATTAATATAACAAACAGGAATGGAGAGTGTGCTGAGCCGATTCTCTCTGATGGGAGGTGGATTCTAGGATTCTCGTAGTAGACTATGGGAAAGATTCTGATTGGCCCTACTTGGGTCCTATGCACATTCCTGAAGAAATCACTGAGGTCTAGAGGATGTGGCTGGCATTTTACTGATTCAGTTTGGGTCACAATCATACTCTGTGGTTAGTGGAAATCGTGTGTTACCAGAAAGAAGAGAGGAAAGCATGAATACTGAGCAGACAAAAACAGTCCCTACCGAAGAATGAAGGAATTTTGGATTATGCAGAGGGGAGAGAGGAGAGGGGTGAGGCGGTGTGGATGGAAGGATAGGACGGTGGAATGAGATAGACATTATTACCCTATATACATGTATGATTACAATACGGGTGTGACTCAGCACCATGTACAGTCAGAGGAATGAGAAGTTGTGTTCCATTTATGTACAATGTGTGAAAATGCATTCTACTCTCATGTATAACCAATTAGAACAAATAAAAAAAATAAAATAAATAGTCCTTACAGACTATTATAACCAGCAAGAAGTCTTCAAGCCTAAGCCCTTACTTAAAGGGAAGATTAAGCTGGACTTCTGTTTAGTTTGCATGCCTGAGTTTAAGCAGGTTAAAGTTTACCCACAAAAATGTATACTGAAAAAGGCCAAATTAGCCTGAATCATAGACTAGACAACTGGGAGATAAAACACGTATGCTTTTCCTGAATCTTTTGCTCTGCCTAAAGTCTGTTCTATAGTATTTGCATGATTTCATTTGGCAAAGGCATAGAAGGTACTTAGCTGTAAAATGCTGAGTAATTATATGCCACAGTCAGTGACTGAGCCATTACCCACAGTAAGTTAGTGTGCAACCTGTCAGAGGAAAAGAGCCTTTGGATTTATACTGTAATTAGTCCATATTTTCTCTGCTCCAGAAGTAATGTCTCTTGGCCTACTTTCAACATATTTTAAGTAGAATAAAATCTCTATTATTTAAAATCATGCTGTACTATTGCATGAAAAACTGGCCAAAATGAGGTTCTAGGCATTCTCTTTGGAAGGAAGATAGTCTGAAGAAATGTGAAATTTAATTGCTTCTGTTCATCACCAGATTTTGATTTTATTTTTGTGGTATTCCTTTCTTTACCTGTTGATTTTGGGATCTGAGGGCATGCTCTGTCCCTTGAATAATCCTTGAGAATATGTGAGACTGCTTTTAGCTTTAACTTGCAATAAAACTAATTTTCATAGCCCTTTGCTGCCCTCAATGTTTCTCCATTCACTACATCATTCCTGCAAGGAAGATCTTGATAGACACAGAAATGAACACTCAGACATATTAAGAAGTTTTTCTAATGTCACACAGATAGTAAGTTGGAGAGCTGGGACTCAAGCCTATACTCTCTGTGTCAAATAGGATGCTTTTGGATATACCTGACAGGATACCTGGGTAATAATGGCTTAAACAATAAAGAATCTTACATAAAGAGAAGGCTGGAAGCAAGTGGGTCCAGGTGATTTCAAGAAGTAAGACTGCTATCTCTTTGATCCCTTGCCCTTCCCCTCAAGGTCACATGGTGATTGCAGCAGCTTCAAGCATTCCATCTTCACATTCAGAATCTAAAACGGGACAGCAGGTAGGAGATCTCTCTCTCTATCTCAGTCTCTCCTCTCCTTCACCTAACCCACCTTCTCTCCCTCCCTGCCTTTCTCTCTCCATGTCTGTTTTTCTCTCTTTCGCCCTCCTTTTCTGATTTCCTCTAACTCTCTTTCCCCTGCCATCTCTCCATGTCCTTCCTTCCCTTTTTGATCCTGGGGATTTAACTCACAGGTGCTCTATCCGCGAGATATACCTCAACCCTTTTTAATTTTATTTGGGGATGGGGTCTCATTAAGTTTCCCAGGCTGGCCTCAAACTTGTGACCCGTCTGCCTCAGGCTCCTGAGAAGCTGGGATTAAAGGTGTGTGCTGAGTCTGGTCTTCTGTCTCTTTAATCAGGAAACTTGTCTTTCAAAGAAATCATTTTCCAGAGGTGTCTCCATATATTGCATTGTCCAGAATGGGCCAGATTTTTACTCCTATATGCAAGAAAGGTTGGGAAAGTGAATACCTGGCATTTTTAGAGTCTTGAGGCAAATTTTGCTCCAAAAGATGGCATATAGCATTGGGGAGTGAATGTGGATGTGATAGCTGTATCTACTGCATCTCTTACTTAATATCCAGTGTTCTTTTAATTGTATCTCATTGGATTTGTTTTTATTGCTTAGAACTAGAAATGGAATGTATTAATTTATTTAGAAACCATTTATTGAGACTCTGTTCTTCACCAGCAATGTTGTAGGTGTTCTGTGGCTACAAATATTCATGGATACTTTTCTTTCCTTTGAAGAACATATGATTGAAGAAGGAAGGCAGGCCCTTGATGAAACTGCTCTAAATGTAAATTGACATATAAGTGTGATTGGGCTAGAAAGTGAACTGCAGGAGTTTAAAGAAACAAATTTCACCTCTAGTTGGTATTTGGTATTTAAGAACTAGAATGAATTTTACTAATTCAGTATTCCACCAGGAATGACTGGGTGCAATATATTACTTGGTAGAAAGTGGAATGCGGGGTGGGAGGGAGGCAAGAATGGAGGAAGGATGGATTGCATAGAGGAAAAACAGGGGTAGGATCAGGTTGGGGGGTAAGAATAATAACAGAATGAAACAAACACCATTACCCTATATACATGTATGATTGTACAAATGGTGTGACTCTGCTTCATGTACAACCAGAGAAACAACAGCTGTACTCCATTTGTGTACAATGAATCAAAATAAATTAAAAAAAAAGAAAGTGGAAGGTAATAAATTGAAAATGTGGCAGCTGAAATTGTGTGCATAGTGGTACTGAGCCAAGACTGAGAGATACACATTAGATTCTTTTGACAACAGATCATTCTTAGGAACTTAAGCAGTCTTTCATCTTGGACACTGGTCAATTTTGGATCACTGTGCTAGGCCTGCTGGTTAATACACAATGATTGTTTTATTCTTTTTCTTTCATGTTTATTCCTTTTAGGACTCCGTGGCCAGTATGCTTGTAATTGGGGTATAAAGTTGACTATTAGACCGTGCAGTTTTGGAGGAAGATTTCAAGCCAATAGAAGGATGGACCCAGAACACATATGTGGTTATTTCAAACCATTAATTTCTAATGTAATACTCATAGATGAGATGGATCTTTTTCATAGGGATAGCTTGGACAGATATTTTCTGAGGCAAATATTCTTCTATCATTTCCAACTTAGAGAATATTCCTAAAAATATGAAGTTTATGCCTTCTTGAGAACATATTATTTGTCATGAATGTTAAAAAACAAAACAAAACTCTTTTAGCCCTTGATATAGTGTGTTACATATAGTAGGAGTTCAATAAATGTGCATTGCATATAGAAGAAGTTCAATAAATATTTTACTAAATGAATATTTGTTTCTTCAAGGATTCTAGACAATAATTTAAATGTAGCCTCAAATTTGAACATTTTCCTTACTGGACATCAAGAGCCTCAAAACTAAATAAAAATTTCACTTGTAATACAAACATCTTGAGATATAAAACAGCAAGTTTTATTTAACATTTAAAAATATTTATTATGATGTAATTAAAACATAACAAAAAGTAGAGGAAGGGGTTTGGGGGAGGAGCAAGGGAAAGGTTCTAGCAAAGTTTTGAGAAGTGGTTTTGCAATTGGGCTTCTTTCCTTGCCATGAGAAAAGCAGTCCCAGCTAGTCTGTTGATTCCAGATGGACAGTGAAGGCAGAAGACTCAGCTAAGCTGATTCAATAAAGTTCTAACTCAGAGCTACCAATTCATCCTATAGACAGAGTCCATCAAGAGAGTGCCCATCAAGATCAGCAGAGCCACACAGCTGACCCACAGCTATGTGGACATGAAACGTGTTTGCATGTCAAGGAGGATTTATGGTTGTTTGTCCCTCAGCAACAATATGGCAATGGACAACCAATACAATGGGGCTTAACTATTTTTATTGGTACATGTATTGATTTGTCATGATTTGAGCCCATCATTATTTTTTTCCAGATTTTTTTTTAAGGAAATTAATGTAACTGTG
Organism: Glaucomys volans; assembly: GCA_020662805.1. Lineage (NCBI taxonomy): Eukaryota > Metazoa > Chordata > Mammalia > Rodentia > Sciuridae > Glaucomys > Glaucomys volans. The sequence goes on along the minus strand of JAJEJO010002309.1, from coordinate 390,146 downwards.
CTCAAAATATATAACAATTATAATTGGTTAAAAGTGAGAAAACAATCAAAACTTCCTTGGTAATTTCTAGACCTGATTCCTTACTTGTTTTTGGGGGTATTTGTTCTGTCTATGATTTTATATGTAAAAATTATTTCAATAGTGAAAATGAAAATGAGTAATCCGTTGTTCACTAACATGAAGAAAATGGGAAACTTATTAAAAACAAGGAAAATTTGCCCAAATCATTAGAACAAATTCATGTTTATTTATTTTATTTTGTAATTCTGGAGATGCAAATTTATTTTTAAAATTGGCTTTTAAAAAGTTGGTTTTCAGGGCATTTATTTATTTATATTTTTAGCAGCCTCTTCAACCCTTTCACATGCTGTGTGATTTAGTTTCTGACCACAGTGAGCATTATTCTTAATAAATTTAGGGTCAAAGCTCTGGATCTGATTTTCAATAATTATTAAAACTCTTATTGGCCTATGCCAGTTTCTTTATAGTGTCTGGTCTCATTTTTCTAGCCCTACAGCCAGGGGCCCTATATTAATATTTATGTGGAACCAACAGAAGTCTGGTTCACTTTAGACTTTAAAGTCACTTTAGACTTTATAAGGAGATAATTAGTTCCCATAAATTTAGCAGGATTGAATTTCGTTGCATATTCAATCCAATTATTCTTGAAATCCTCAGATAATCCCCAAACCTCATCTGAGTGATTAGTATCCATGTTTTCTACATCAAGTTTTCCACAAAGAATTGTAATAAAGAACATGGAGATTTTAAAGTTTTACCTCCTCACCCCTTCTCAAATCCATCATTTTATTGTTTTAACTCTTTTGTACCTTTGGCCCTGCTTCCTGGCTTATTTATCTTCTCCATCCAATGTGGGACCCACGATTCATCCCTTTTACCACATTCCTCATGTCCCCCAGTTCTTTCATCTGTCTATCCTTCCACTGTATCTTCCATGCCAGTCCTCAACCCAGGACCATCCAACCCCACACAGGAGGACCTGTACCATTCCCTTTGGCCCTGGCTCTACTTATAGGCTCAGCATTATTGGCAGATGACCAGGTCTGAGAAGAAAATGGTGATCACTAGAGTTAGTTTTTCTCTACTTCTTTTGTTTTTGATCTCCAGCAATTTCAGGCTTTCTTCCTCCCATCCTACCCTCGATACTACCATTGGTTATTTTTGTAGAGCATGATCAAAAGCCATCAACAAATCTCTCCTGCCTCTAAATCCTGGGCATGGCATCCAAAGACTTTTGCAATCAAGTGGTCACCTATTTCCTAGCTTCATTTTCTGCCTGTCAGTCAGAGGAGTGGAAAATGACTGGAAGTTATAAGAAATGGAAGAGGCATTTAAGGGTAGAACTGGCGCATTCATAAGTCCAGAAGAGTGTGTCGATTTGGAAGATGACAGGTAGGTACTATGTTCCTGGGGGCTCCAGTCTAGAGAAATAAGTCACAATTTGAAAGTATAGAGAAATGTCTTGGGCTCACTGTTCCTTAAAGCAAAACTTCATATATAAGCTTGTGGAAATGTGAACCCAGAGAACAAGATATGGGTGGGGCAATGAAATCGGGAAAGAGGGAAAGCCATTATAAGGAACCATTATTGAGTTGCCCATTGCTAGAGGTGTCTAATGTTGGATCCAGTGGGACTTTTTGAAGAACCTTGCAAAATAAATTTAAAAACGGTTTGCTCAGGGATTGCAAGAAGGGACACTTTACTTGTTGGATTCTGTCCTTAATGGTCAAGGGAGGCCTCAACTGATGCTAACTCCCCTGTACATTTGAATTAAGAACACATAAATTCCAAGTGATTTGGAAGACCTCTTGGGCCAGCCTCAAAATAATCCTTTGGCAGCAAGCAAGAGGACTTATGGTATAACTTAAGGTGAGATAAAATCTAATTGCTCCAGTGCAAAAGAGATCAAAGACTACACAGGACTAGTAACTTCGGCAGTAGCTAAAGCAAGAGCTGGAGCCAAGAAGACTTGGAAATGTGCATAGGAAGCATCCCATTTGGGAGGTGACATGCTGAGCCTGAGACATGGAGGAAAATCCACTTGAGAAAATGAAAAGTCAAGCAGAACATGGTCAAGGCCTCTGCTCCAAACCTTGCTATGGTTCCCATTTCTCTATTATAACAGCCAAGTCTTTACAGTTGTCCACAAGGATACAATGTGGTCTGTTTCCCTCTTTTCCTCTCTGATTTCATCTGGTTTTCTGCTGCTGTCTCTCATGTTCTTACCATACTGTTCTCCTCTCTGCTATCTTCATGTTTTCCTGCCCTAAGATATTTGCACAGACTCTGCCATGATGGGTCCCTAGAGGAATGACTCTTCCTTGCTGTCATCGTTCACATGCCACTCTCCCAGAGGCTGACCCTGCTCACCCTATGAAAAATGGTATCTACCCACACTCCTCCTGCTTCTCTCCTTTTCTCTCCAGGACTTCCTCACCATCTAACGGACTATAAAATTTGCTTCCTCCTAGGTTTATTCTTTATGTTTCTCTCTCCCTCTACAGAAGGCAAGCTCCACCAGGCTGGCATCTTCAATTGGTGTGTTGTTGACTGTATCCTAAATACCTGGGACAAAACAGCACATAGTTGGTGCTCAAAGAAGTTTTATTTTGAATAAGGATGTGAAACATCAATGCCATATGGCAGAAACACTGAAGTGAATCCTGCCTTTAGGGGAGGCCTCACGGTTGTTCCCTTTAGTGCCATTTTGGGCCCAGGCAGTTCCTGTCTGTAGGAACACTAGCTGCCTGCTCCTAATTGGAGCAGGAACCGAGATGGGCTGGAATTCTAATTCTATGGCCTTTCTTATACTGAAATGCAACATTGGCCAGATTTTTAGATTGTTACACTGTGTATTGTGTGAATGCACGAATACGTATCAGCAAATTCCATCACTATAATGCACCAATAAAAAAAAGTGGGGAAGGAAGAAATTTAAAGCAGAGCAGTGGTGAAAACTAGGAAAGCTGTCATCCTAACAGACGGACATATGATGAACCACAGTAGAACATCTTTGGAATTAAGGTAGAAAGGACCTTTCTGTCCATGCAAGTCAGTAGTCATGATTATGATACTTTACGAGTGCTTTAATTTACTGTATATCGTTTAGGTAGTGTAACAACTGTTTGCAGGGGGGATTAAGATTTCCACCTTACCAGCAAATGTTTACTGACATATTTGTACTTCAGAAAAACAGAGGCAAAATTCACATAGCATGAACTTAATAAAGTACACAATTCAGTGACACTTAGTGCAATCACAAATGTTGACCTTTATCTAGTCCCAAAAGACTTTTATCACTCCAAAGGGAGACCCCAAGCCCATTAAGCAGTCCTTCTCCATTACCCTTTTCCCAAAGACCCTGGAAGACACAAGTCTGTTTCTGTTTCTTTTATTTTTCTTTTAATTATCTTTTATTTTTACAGACTGCATGTTGATTCATTGTACACAAATGGGGTACATCTTTTCACTTCTGTGGTTGTGCATGATGTAGATTCACACCATTCATGTAATCATACATGTACATAGGGTAATGATGTCTGTCTCATTCCACCATTCTTCATACTCCCCTCTCTCTCATTTCCCTCTACATAATCTAAAGTTCCTCCTTTTATCTCTCACCCTGCACCCCCATTATGCACCATTATCCACCTATCAGAGAAAACATTCTGTCTTTGTTTATGGGGGATTGACTTATTTCACTTAGCATGATATTCTCCAATTCCATCCATTTCCCATAAAATGCCATAATTTTATTCTTATTTAGGACTGAATAATATTCCATTGTGTATATATACCACAGTTTCTTTTTTTCTTTTTTTTTTTGGCAGTGCGGGTATTGAACCCAGGGCCTTGTGCTTACAAGGCAAGCACTCTACCAACTGAGCTATATCCCCAGCACCCCCACAGTTTCTTTATCCATTCGTCTGTTGAAAGGCATCTAGGTTGGTTCTACAATTTAGCTATTGTGACTTGAGCTGCTATAAACATTGATGTGGCTGCATCACTGTAGTATGCTAATTTTAAGTCCTTTGGGTATAAACTGAGGAGTGGGATAGCTGGGTCAAAAGGAGGGTCCATTCCTGATATCTATAGATGCAGTCATACATTAGGCAAACCTTATAACTGGTCTTTAATGTAGCTTAATGTTTTCATGATTCATCTAGGGTGTAGCCATGTATCTGTACTTCATTTCTTTTTATAACCAAGTAACATTCCATTGTATGCGCTACATTTTGTACAAAATGTTGTGATGAATACAACATCACATGTTATATTCAACATGTGATGGACATTTGGATTGTTTCCACTTTTTGGCTATTATGATTATGACTACTGTGGACATTAGTATACAAGTTTTTGTTTAAATAGCACTTTTGAGTATCTATGAAGTAGAATCTACATTTATTATTAGTCATTCCATTTTGGGAGTATTATTTCCTGTAAGACACAAACATTTATTGAAGTGACATTAGATGTTTTATCTAAATTGGATGTTAGACAACATTAAGAAAAGTAGAAATACAAATTATAAAAGAAAATGGAAATAAGAAAGCAAAAATTCAAATGAAAATATGTAAACCACAGACTCCACGTGTTTCCTACAATTAAGCTGAGAATTTGATTAGTAGGTACCTGGCAGTGTTGATGGCTTTTCTAAGTTAGGAATGAAACCTAGAAATAAAATGTTTCCACAAGCCACAAGACCTAAAAGACCTGGTTGACTGCAGAAAAATCGGACACTTCTACAAAAGAAAACAGGAAGTCAAAGATGACTAGAAAACTAAGGAACTATTTGCAACATTGTTACAAAAGATCAACATCCATAAACAGTAATTGATAAATCACTTAAAAATACAATATAAAATATACTACATAAAAGGGCAAACATACTTTTTAAAAAAGATTTTTTTTTGGAGGATTCTAATTGGAAAAGTTTAAAAAGACAGGTAATATTCAGAATTCATAGGGATGGAGAAGAGGCCAGTATTGTTAGTGAATGTTTATATTGGGAAACCTTTGTTGGAGGGCAAGCTAATAGCATGATATTGGTGAAAGAAAGACACATAAAAGGATACAGAACATGGAACAGGATAAGGAGCCCTGAAATAGACCTTCAAGGAACTTTGACAAAGGAGCAAAAGCAATTCAATAAAGAAGAGATAATCTTTTCAACAAATGGTGTTGAAACAATTCTGAGTCCATACGCAGAAAAATGAAACTAGATACAAATCTTATACCATTCACAAAAATCAGCAACTGAAATGAAACCTCAACTAGAGATAAAAAGAAAATCCTATCTCATGAAAACTGAAGAGAGATCAGTAGAGGAAAAGGACCCTGCAGGAGGGAGGAGGGGCTCAAAAGGGGAAATACCGGCGAATGATATCAGCCAAAGTACATAGTTATATCATGTGCATGTGTAAATATGAACCACAAATCCCACCATTACATATAATTATAAGGCACCAATAAAAATATGGATAAAAAAGAGAAAATCCTAGAAAGTGTCAGAGATAAAACACAGAATATCTTCAAAAGAAAGAAGATCAGGCTTTTCATCAACACCACTTGATGCATAAACCAAATATGCACTATATTGAGAAATGGTGGGAAAGTTCTGTAGATAGAAAATAAAGGGCACCATTAGAACTTGTGTCATGTGGTTACTGAAAGGAGAAACTGCATCATGTTGTTTATAACCCTAGACTTAGACAGAAAAGTAGGGTTCAGCCAAAGTCTGGGGGATACGTATCGTCTTCATTCATTTTGAGTTGCTACAACAAAATACCCAAGACTGGGTAATTTATAAAGCAAAGAGGTTTATTTGGGATCATGATTCTGGAGTTGGGGAAGTCCAAGATCAAGGACTATATCTGGTGAAGGCCACATGGTGGGAAAGCAGGGGAAAGAGTGGACTTGCGCAAAAGGAGCACATGTACAAGGGACTGAGAGGCGGTGCCAGGCTGAGTTTATAATACCTGCTTTTGTGGCCACTGATCCACTTTTGCAGGAACTATATTAATCCCTTCATGAAGGTTCAACTTCATGATCAAATACCTCGCCCTGGGCCTCAGCTGTCAACACCATTGCCATGGTGATCAAATGTCAACATGAGGGCTGAGGGTACACCTGCACTTGGCAGAGCATGTGCTTAGTGTGTGTTCAATCCCTCGAAAAATCAAACAAACACAAAATTCAGAAAAAGAAACCCAACAAACCCCCAAACCAGCCGGGTGTGGTGGTACAGGCCTGTAATCCCAGCAGCTCGGGAGGCTGAGATAGAAAGATTTGAGAGTTCAAAGCCAGCCTCAGCAATTTAGCAAGACCCTAAGCAACTTAGTGAGACCCTGTCTCTAAAAAATATATAAAAAAGGGCTGGAGATGTGGCTCAGTGGTTAAGGGCCCCTGGATTCAATTTCCAGTACTCAAACATTAACAAACAAAAAATAATAAAAAAAAACCAAAAAACAACATGAGTTTCAAAGGGGACAGATCATATTCAAATTGTAGCAGGTGTACAATAGCCATTTAAGAAACAGAAAGGAAAGTAGGGCATGCCAAGGGCAAACTGATCAGTGCACTTAGCCTTGTCAATTACATGACATGAATCTGGATACCCATAATTTTCTCAACCATGTATCTATTCTTTTTTATACCAATTGTGGCAGAGCAGTTATCAACAATATTCATTTAATCTCTGTGCAGTATTGTGTTTTCTATAGCGCCTCTGGCAGCTGACAAAGTTTACTTTAAAGAAAGCCTTCTGGTCAATGTGATCACTCAGAGCGTGACAGCTCCTTCTACCCTAAGAGAGGATTTGAATAGAAAGCTTTTGCTCAAAAACAATGCAGTGTAGGCTAGTCAGTTAATCAAAAGTGTGAGGCTAGGAGATGCAACCTCATCACATGGAAAACTTTTGATGCATTATCGCATCACCTCTCCACATGCAGCCTTCCAATGCAAATTGCCCCATATACCACCAGATGGAATTTTATGCAAGTACAGAGAGATGTGTGCCAGGAGAGTGAGAGGAGAAATTTCAAAGCACAGCTGCCAGCTCTGCCTGACACAGAACTGAAAGAACCAAATTTATAAGCGGGTGCCTGCCTGAAAGCAGACCTCTCAGTTTAGCCAATTATGTAAATGGAGGCTGAAGAATGATTTGTGCCAGGTCCAGTTTCAGATGAAAGCCTGGCTCTTGTAAAGACCAGTCCTGGGTCTAGACTGTTTTAATAGCTTTTGCTTCCTCTCCAGTTTTGATGTTATCTTCCCAACTTGTGCACAAACTCTTTCTCTTCAAGCAGCAGTGCACATACTGAGTAAAACGTTCATTAAATTGGTAAATGAGGACATAAAATCAACAACAACAACAACAACAAAAACAACAGAGGAGTTTTAATCACTCATGCTGTGTTTCTTTTTCTTCTTTTTCCCTTTGGTACCGAGGGGTGCTCAATCACTGAACCACGTTCTCCAGCCCTTTTAATTTTATTTTGAGACAGGTTGTTTTGGGCCTCACTAAGTGTTGAGGCTGGCTCTGAACTTGTGATCCTCCTGTCTCAGCCTCCTGGGCTGCTGGGATTACAGGCATGTACCACCAAGCCTGGCTCAAGCTGTTTTTAAGTTCACAAGGCAAAGATTCTCAAGAATTAAGCAAGTTTTAAAGCAAAGTGTTACCATGTGTAGTATTTTGCATTCTGATTCCCTGAAACCAAATCAAAGCCTATATTGTGATGATCATGGAACATTCCCCTGGGATGTGAGCAAATCCCCTATTTTTCTGTCCAAAGTTATCTGGGGCCCCTAGTGCACTTTTATGGCAGAAGAAGAATAAAAATCCCTGAGAAGGGTGGGGTCGAAGGAAGAAAACACCTCTGAGCTCATTCCTCATGTGGAAGGTAGGGGACATGTTGAAAAATTTTTTGAAATTCTTTTTAATTAATTTATTATTCTTATTACTATTTTGTGGCTGTGAATGCCTTTCTATACTGCTCTCTTTGCTTTGGCTTTGGCTTCCTGAGGGGCAAGAGCTTCTTTCTTTGCTTTGGACACCATCTTGGCGAAAGGGGCTTTTGCTATGGATATTCTTCCTGTGGCAGTAGATGAGTTACAACAGGTCTTTAATCAGTTGCATAGAATCATTTTTAATGGGTGAAATCTACTCATACCAGTTATACCTGGGACTATTAGATCGTGTCTTCTTTTTGTGTATCGTAAACAATGTTGTAAGAACTTGCTTGTCCATAAGTTTCTGTGTATTTGCACTAGTGCTTAATATCTTTCTAGAAGTAGAATTCCTGGCACACGGTCCACACATTAGAAGTTTGGCAAATGCTGTCAAATTGCCTTCCAAGACAGGTTTACTAGTGTACACGCCTACTGGCAGTGTTTTACAGTACCTTTCCCTCCACATTCCTATTAACAATGAGTGTCTTTCTTTTGCATATTTTCTTAATCCACTACACTCATCCCAAAATATGATTCTTTTTGAATTGTTTGCTTATGCTTCAATATATTGGGTTGCCTTTTAAAAATGATTGCTAGGTGCTATTTACCTATTATGTATATTGATCTTTTGCCACTGATGTTGCATTTCTAGTTTCCTAGTTATCTTTTACCTTTTTTCCCTTTTGATGTACAGATGTTCTTCATATTTATATAGTCACACCTGTTTTGTGTTTGGGTTTCATTTCTTATGTAACTGTTTTACTTCTGGGTTTCATTTCATATTTAGAAAAGTCTTTGATATCTGAAAAGTGCCTGTAAGTCAAATTTTCGACCACGGAGCCAGGTTCCACGGGGAACCTGTAGAACCACTTTATGACTCCAAGTGACCGTTGTTAGAGATAGGCAGGTCTTGGCTGTGCCTCTCTGGATGCACCTGTCTGTCCAGATTTCATGTCAGTTATTTGCCTTCTACCTCAGTTTCTGATGAGTCCAAAAAAGTCATTGATTTTCAGTTTGCCCAGATTGTTCTTAATGTAATATGGAAATGATGACTTCTAATACTTTTACCTTTTCTACTTGTTGTTTTTAGATGTACATGACAGTAGGGGGTATTTTGACATATTGTACATACGTGGAGTACAACCCATTCCAATTAGGATCCCATTCTTGTGGTTGTACATAGTGTAGAGTTACACTGCTTGTGTATCCACATATGAGCAAAGGAAAGTTATGCCTGATTCATTCTACTGTATTTCCTATTCCCATCCTCCCTCCCTTCCCTTCATTCTCCTTTGTCTAATCCAATGGACTTCTATTCTTCTCCTCCATATCCTCCCTTGTTGTGGGTTAGCATCCACATATCAGAGAGAACATAGGTCTTTGGTTTTCTGGGACTGGCTTATTTCGCTTAGCATGATAGCCTCCAGTTCCATCCATTTACCAGCAAATGTCATAAATTCATTCTTCTTTATGGCTGAGTAAAGTGTCCATTGTGTCTGTATACCACATCTTCTTTATGGCTGAGTAAAGTCCATTGTGTCTGTGTACCACATTTTTTTTTATCCATTCATTTGTTGAAGTGCACCTAATTTGGTTCCATAGCTTGGCTATTGTGAATTGAGCTGCTATAAACATTGATGACTGTGTCACTGTAATATGCTGTTTTTAAGTCCTTTGGGTATTGAATAAGGAGTGAGATAACTGGGTCAAATGGTGGTTCTATTCCAAGTTTTCTGAGGAATCTTCATGCTAGCTTCCAGAGTAGTTCCACCAATTTGCAATCCCACCAGCCATGCATACCCTTTTCCCCACATCCTTGCCAACATTTGTTGTTACTTGTATTCTTGATAATTGCCATTCTGACTGGAGTGAGATGGAATCTCAGTGTAGTTTTAATTTGCATTTCTCTAATTCTAGAGATGTTGAGCATTTCTTCATATATTTGTTGATCATTCAAATTTCTTCTGTGAAGTGCCTGTTGAATTCCTTTGCCCATTTACTGATTGGGTTGTTTGTTTTGCCAGGGTTAAGTTTTTTGAGTTCTTCATATATCCTGCTCTATCTGAGGTGCAGGTGGCAAAGATTTTTTTCCCCCATTTTATAGGCTCTCTCTTCATGTTCTTGATTGTCTTCTTTGCTGTGAAGTAACTTTTTAGTTTGAATCCATCCTGTTTATTGATTCTTGATTTTACTACCTGTGCTTCAGGTTTCTTATTAAGGAAATCAGTTCCTGAACTGACATGATGGAGAGTTGGGCCTACTTTTTCTTTTAGTAGGTGCAAGGTCTCTGGTTTAATGCCTAGGTCTGTGATCACTTCAAGTTGAATTTTGTGCAGTGTGAGAGATAGGGGTTCAATTTCAAGTTACTACATATGAATTTCCAGTTTTCCCAGTACCATTTGTTGCCGAGGCTATCCTTTCTCCAATGTATGTTTATGGTGCCTTTATCTACTATGACAGAATTGTATTTATGTGGGTTTGTCTCTGTGTCTTCTATTCTGTTCCACTGGTCTTCATGTCCATTTTTCTGCCAATACCAGGCCATTTTTGTTACTATAGCTCTGTAGTATAATTTAATGTCTGGTATTGTGATGCCTCCTGCCTCACTTTTCTCATTAAGAATTGTTTTGGCTATTCTGGGTCTCTCTCTTTTTTTTAAATGAATTTCATGACTGCTTTTCTATTTCTATGAAGAACATCATTGGAAACATAATAGGAATTGCATTGGATCTATTAGTACTTTTGGTAGAATGGCCATTTTGACAATATTAATTCTGCGTATCCAAGAACATGGGAGATTTTTCCATCGTCTAAGGTCTTCTTTGATTTCTTTCTTTCTGTTCTGTCATTGTAGAGGTCTTTCACCCCCTTTGTTAGATTGAGTTCCAAGTATTTTATTTTTTACTTTTACATAATTGGGCTGAAAGAGGAAGACATTTACTGTAAATCATTTTTATTTAAGCATGGCATGGATTTATGTAGATGCAATTTAGTCATAACAAGGAATTCTAGGTGAAGGGCAGGTCTTGCGTGGTGGCATATCAGGAATCAGTGTTGGATATGTAAAGTTTGAAAGAACTTTTAGAAAACCAAGGAAAGATAGCAAATGAGTGATTGGATGCACACATGTGAATTAGGGAAGGAGTTGGGGCTGAAAATCAAAATATCTAAGTCAATATAACTGTGGTATTTAAAATCTGCTAAAGTCTTACCAGCTAAAGTCTAAATGATCCAGCTCTTATTATGTCTTTGATCTTTGCTTTTAGCCTGCCCTCTGTGTTCGCTGAACTTACACCACACTGATATCTTTTCTCTTTCTTTAGTAAATGAGGTCTGCTCCTGCCTCACAGCTTTCGCATTGGCTGTTTCCTTTGCCAATGGTGATTTTTCCTGCAGGTATCCTCTTCCCTCACTTCTTTCAGGGCTCAGATATCACCTACTCAATAATGTCTTGGCTAAAATTGTATACCTGAAACTCAACCAACTGTCCTCACACCTCATGCAGTAGATGTCATGATCTTACATTCTCTATGTGATATCTGGGGTTTCCCTACTTGCTCCATTGTGTACCCAGATTTTAGGTCCATATTAGAAAAGCATTAATAAATAAGCAAAAGGAATTTTAATAATATCATGCATTTAGCCCATTGAATCCAAATACCTTTATTTTAACATACAACCCACTATAAAATTATTAATGAGAAAATTCACACTTTTCATTTTTTAAGTCTGTGGACCCAGAAACAGCCCTGAGACTTGGTTCAAACCTTATTCTGCCATGTTCCAAGAGTATTCTTGACTTCTCAGGGGACTGGTGGGAGATATGGTAATCTGAGCCCCCTCTAGCAAGTCTGTTGACTTTGGTCCTGAGTGAGGACCTTGTGGAAGCCCTGTTGAATGATTCCAGCACCACTGTATCACAATTCTGGAAAGCAAGTTATGTCAACTTAGGGCCTCACTCAGAGATCTGAGAGAAGCATCTTCCAGGACTTGGAAAGATGGATATCTATAGCAGGTATCCCCTACGAGCAGGTTTGCAGTCTTTAGACTTGACTACAAACACACAAGTGGTGCTATGACCTGACTCCAGCCTTGTTTGACCATGGCTGGAGTTGGTACCATTCATTTGGAGATTTGGAAGGAACCATACTTGCCCATACACTTGGTAACAGGACTGCCAACTTCAGAACTAATTGCAGACCAAGCAACAACTATGTGACTCAGTTCTAACTTCTCTGTGATGGGCTGACAGATTTGGCTCCATGGAAATGTTACAGGCCAGGCTATGTGGGAAATGACTAGACAGACTCCATCTTGCTCTGAGACTCCATAATATGTAGGAAATGAGCTTCTCCCATGGGAACACCCCGCCTCTGTACCCATCAATAGTTGCTTAGCTTCCCCCATGAGGACACTCCACCTCTGTACCCATCATTAGTTACTTAGCATTATTTGTTTAGCAATACAAAATGACAATTCTTATGTGATTCTTATTTCTCCTACACAATATACCATGTGAATGGTGATATCAACAATGATAGTGTGAATGTTAGTAACCATTCTTTGGTTTGTACCTAGGTAAAGGTCATTTTGACCCACTTACCCCTCTGCTGATGATTTCATGATGTAAGTTTGTAATTTCAAATCATAGCAACAGACACTTATGATTCATGTGATTTTTGGTATAAGAACCCCTGCAACACTGTGGTTGGGGCTGTTCTCCCAATAGCCATTTTTGGGGCATTGTGTGAGACAGTCAGCTGGCTGGCTTAATAAAGACTATCAGATTTGGACTTCTCAGTGGTGAATGGCCTGTTATTAAGTTGTGCCCCATAACACCCTCTTGATTTTGATCTTGGAGTCAATTCCATCAGTTTGGAGACTAGGCAGGACAGGCCTCCACTTGTTGAAAGCAGTGTCTGTAAAAACAGGAAGAGGAGTTTGCTCCTTCAAGTGAACAGATATTGATGAAGAGCTGCATGAATCAAGAAGTACCAGAAAAACATGACATACCACAGGAAACTAATAATTGCTCCAAAACCAGCTGCAAAGAAATGGGGATCTACACATTTCCTGACAAAAATATCTAAACAATTGTCTTATAGAAGCACAGTGAGCTACCAGAGAACACAGGTAGGCAACTGAATGTCTCAGGTAAACAATACTTGAACAAAATGAGAAGTTCAACAAAGACATAGAAATTATAAAAAAGAATCAGAAATCTGGAGCTAAAGAATAGAATGAATGAAATGAAAAAATGCAATAGAGACTTTTAACAGTCATCTGAATCAAGCAGAATCTGTGAACCCCAATGGTCATTTTAAATCATTCAGTCAGAGAAAAGAAAAAAAGAAAGAAGAATAAGATATTATGAGAAAGCCTACAGGATTTATGGGACATCACCAAACAAACCAGCATACACATTTGGAAAGTTTCAGAAGGAAAAATGGAAGAGGAACAGAGAGTTTATTTAAAGAAGTAATGACTGAAAATTTCCCAAACTGTGGAAGCCACGCCCCTAGATAGGTTGAACATAAGGAGGTGTAGGCTGAGACAAATTATAACTAAATTTTGAAAGTTGAAAATAATGAGACAACTTTGAAAGCAGCAAGAGAAAATGATTTTTCATATATATGGGAACCTTTATAAGACTTTCAGAAGATTTCTGAGCAGAAATCTTACACAGGAGAGAGTAGGATGATGTATGCAAAGTACTAAAAGAAAAAGAAAAAATCCTTCTAATCAAGAATACTATTCCTGGCAAAACCATCTGTTAAAAATGAAGAAGAGTCAGGCATGGTGGTGCTTATCTGTAATCCCAGCAGTCTGGGAGGCTGAGACATGAGGATTGCAAGTTTGAGGCCAGCCCCAGCAATTTAGCAAGGCCCTAAGCAACTTAAAAAAAAGAAGAAATAAAATCTTTTACAGATGAAGAAAAATGAGATATTTGTTGCCAACAGACCCACCTTGCAAGAAATGGTATGAAAGTTCTTTAGCTGAAATGAAAGCATGCTAAATAGCAATGTGAAAGTGTAAGTCTCACTGGAAAAGGAAAATTACTGACAAATACAGAACAATGCAACATCATTGTGGGGCACAAGTTACTTTTAACCTGAATTAATGATAGTAATAAAAAACTAAAAGGCAAAAAATATTAAGAACAACTACAAACACAAATATTTATTGGTAGATACATAATATTAAAAAAATGGACTTTAAGAACAGAAAGTCAGGAGTGACTCAAAGGTAAAGTTTTGTATGCAATTGAAGTTAAATTGGTATTACTTGAATTTATCAATTTGTGAAATAGACTGTCATAACTGTCAGATACTTCATGCAAGCCTAATGGTAACTTCAAAGAAAAATTACTTTATATTAGGTAGAGGAGAGTGAAGGGAGGGAAGGGGTATGGGGGTAGGAATGATAGCAGAGTGAAACAGACATTATTATCTCATGTATGTGTATGACTGCATGACCCACGGGATCCTGCAATATGTACAATCAGAAAAATGAGAGATTACACTCAATTTATGTATGATCTGTCAAAATGTATAAATGCATTCTACTGTCATATACAACTAATTAAAAAAAATTAAAAAAGAAGAAAAACTATAATAGATTAACAAAATTTAAGGAGGCAAGAATCAAAGTAAATTGCTATGAAAATTTATCAAGTAATAAAGGAAGCCAGGTGTGGTGGCACAAATTTGTAATCCCAGCTATGTGGAAGGATAAAGGAGGAGGATGGAGAGTTCAAGAACAGCCTGGATTACATAGCGAGAGACACCCTCCCAAACTACAGCAATACAAAGGCAGGCAGGGCACACACAGGAAACAAAACCAAAACCAAAGTAGAAAAATAAAAACAAAAACAAAAAACAAAAAAACTAAAAACTGAAAACGAAGGCAGACATCAAAAGAAGACAGGAACAAAACAATTGAAAACAGCCAGGAAACAATGACCAAAATGGCAATATTAACTCCTCGCCTAATGACAATTATTTTAAATATAAATAGATTAAACTGCCCTTTGAAAAGACAGAGCAGCTAGGGGTGCAGCTCAGTGGTAGAGCTCATTCAATTACCAAAAAAGAAAGACACAGAGCGGCCACATGGATAAAAAACCGAACAAGATCCAGTGATTTGCTGTTTACAAGAAATCCACTTTAGCTTTGAGGACACACAGGCTGAAGTCAAAGTGCGGGAAGAAATCTTCTGCAAATGGAAACTAAAAGAAAGAAGGGAGTAGCTGTACTTAGATCAGACAAAATAGTCTTTAACTCAGAAACTGCAGCAAAGGTTATTATATAGTGATGAAAGGGTCGATTCAATGGGAAGATATATTACTTGTAAATACATATGCACTCAACATCAAAGATTCTAAATATTTAAAGCAAATACTGAGAGATCTCAGGGGAGCAATTGACATCAATATAATAAAAGAAAACTTGAATACCTCACTTTCAGTAATGGATAGATCATTCAGACAGAAAACCAATGAGAAACTTCTGACTTGGATAACACTACAGACCAAATGGACCTAACAGAAATCATTCTCTCCAACAGCAGAACATACATTCTTCTCAAACACAGGAGGGACATTCTTCAGGATAAGTCACAAGTTAGATCACAAAAGAAATCAACAAATTTGACAAGATCGAATTTATACTAAGTGTCTTTGACCACAATAGAATGAAACAAGAAATCAACAGCAGTAGAAAAAGAGAAAATTCACAAATATGTTGAAACTATGCAGCATATTCTTGAACAACCATTGGGATAAAGAGGAAATAAAAAGATAATTAAAAAAAATCTGAGTGCATATGTATCACATTTTCTTTTTTATATATATATATATATATATATATATATATATATATCTTTTTTTAGTTGTAGATGGACACAATGCCTTCATTTTACTTATTTATTTTCATGTGGTGCTGAGGATTGAACCCAGTGCCTCACATATGCTAGGCAAGTGCTCTACCACTGAGCTATGACCCCAGCCCAAACTAAACTTTTTTTTTTTTGGTGGTGGTATTGGGGATTGAACCCAGGGCCTCATGCAGTCTAGGCAAGTACTCTACCACTGAGGTGCATTCCCAGTCCTTTGGGACATTTTAAATTATTATTATTATTGTTATTGTTATTATTTTGCTATTGAGTTCCTCATGTATTCTGGATATTAACCCCTTGTCAGATGTAGAGTTTGTACATCTCCCATCATATATTTAAATTTTAAATGTATTTGAGCTGATATTTTTAACCGTTGATAGGGATCGGTTTAATTTGTCTGCATGCTGATATCCAGTTTTCCCAGCACCATTTATTAAAGAGACTGCCCTTTCCCATTGTGTGTTCTTGGCTACTTTGTCAAAATTTAGTTGGTTGTAAATGTGGGGTTATTTCTGGGCAATGTATTCTGTTCCATTGATGTATGTATCAGTGTTTATGCCAATGACATGCTGTTTTGATTACTCTAACTTTATAGTATATTTTCAAGTCAGGTATTGTGATTCCTTCTTCATTGATCTTCTTTTTAAAAAATATTTTTAGTTGTATATGGGACACAATAACTTTATTTCATTTATTTATTTTTATGTGGTGCTAAGGATCAAACCCAGTGCCTCACACGTGCTAGGCAAGCACTCTACCACTGAGCCACAGCCCTAACTCATCATTGTTCTTCTTATTCAAGATTGTTTTGACTATTCAGGGTCTTTTGTGGTTTTGTATAAATTTCAAATTTGATTTTTCTAATTCTATGAAGTATGCCATTGGAATTTTTATCAGGAGCCCATTGAATCTGTAGATCACTTTGGATAATGTGGACATTTTGATAACATCAATTCTTCCAATCCACATGGTTATCTTTCCATTGTCTTTTTCAATTTATTTAACAAATGATTTATAGTTTTCAGTTTACAGATCTTTCCCTCCCTTGGTTAAATATGTTCCTATGTGTGTTTTTATCCCATGGTAAATAGGAATATTTTCTTCATTTCAATTTATTTTTGTAGGTTGATTTTGTATCCTGAAATTTTGCTAAATTTATTCTCTATCAGTTCTAGCAGTTTTTTGTTGTTGTTGTTTACCCTTCAGTGTTTACTGGGTATAAAATCTGTTATCCACAAACACAGACAACTAGTATCTTCCTTATTCATTTAGATACCTTTTATGTCTTTCCTGATCTAATGGTTCAGACTGAGATTTCAACCTCTTATGTTAAATAGAAGTAAAGTGAGCATCTTGTCTTGTTTCTGACCTTAGAGGAAACTTTCAGTTTTTTTTAACCCTTGGGTATGACTTTAGGTGCCAGGTCCTTCTGCCATGATGTTCTGTCTCACCCAGGCCCACAGCAATGGAGCCAGCCAACCAGGGACTGAAACTTCTGAAGCCATGGGTCAAATAAATCTTTCCTCTTCTATACTGTTCTTGTTTGTTCAAAGTGCTGAAAAGCTGATTTACATCAGAGACATTGTCCTACAATTTTCTTGGAGTGTCTTTGTTAGTTTTTGGTATTAGTGTACTGGCCTCATAAAATGGTTTGGAATTATTCTTTTTTTCTCTTCCTTTTCTTTCTTTCTTTTTATTTATTTGTTTTTGGAGAGTTTAAGAAGAATTGACACATTAATTCCTGTTTGAATGTGGAAGAAGTTATCTTTTCTTTTGGGGGAGTTTTTCTTTTTTTTTTTTAAATTACTACTTCAATCTTCTTATTTGTTATCAGTTGATTAAGGCTTTCTATTTCTTTTTTCTTTCTTTTTTTTTCTTTGCAGTGCTGGGGATCGAACCCAAGGCCTTGGGCTTGTGAAGCAAGCACTCTACCAACTGAGCTATATCCCCAACCCTCTATTTCTTTTCAAATTGATTATTTATTTGAGATTTTCTTATTTTTTAACCTGGGCATCTGTTATTGTGCCCTGCTCTCCTGATATTGCTATAGCTGCATCTTGTGTTAGTAGGTTGTTTTCATTTTATTTTTCTCTGGTTTAAAATTTTTTTGATTGACACATAATGTTTGTACATATGTATGACGTACATGTGATGATTGGATTTATGTATTGATCATCTTAGGGTAATCAATGTATCCATCACTTGATCAGGATAATCTTTTTAATAAATAGTGTTTCATTTCAAAAGAATGAAATTGGGCCTTTATCTTACACAGAAAAATCAACTAAAATAGATTAAATCAATTAAAATGGATTAAAAACTTAAGCAGAAGACCTGAGAGTCTAACACTCCTAAAAGAAGACAGGAGAAAAAAACATTGGTCTTAGCAATGACTTTTTGGATAGGACATGGAAAGCACAGGTAACTGAAACACAGGGACTACATCAAACTAAAAAACTTCAGCACAACAAAGAAAGTAATCAACAAAATGAAAAGACAACTTACGGAATGAGTGAACATATTTGAACAGCATATATCTTGTAAGTGGTTAATATCCAAAATATTTAAAGAACCCATAAAACTCAATAGATAAACTCCATTTAAAAATTGGTAAAGGATTGGTAAAACTCAATAAATAACTCCATTTAAAAATTGGTAAAGGACCCTAATAGACATTTTTCCAAAGAAGACATCATAATGGCCCTCTTGGGGCCATGAAAAGCTGCTTTAATTATTAGGGAAATGCCAATCAACACCACAACAAGCTATCACTTCACACTTGTTAGGGTGGTTTTGATAGCAAAGTCAGAAGATTAAAAAGTGTTACCAAGAATGTGGAGAAAAGGGAGAGCCATGACACACCATGGGATGTGAATTGGTGCATCACATGGAAAACAGTATGGGGACCCTTCAAAAATTAAAACTAAACTAGCATGATACAACAATTCCACTGCTTGGTATATGTCAAAAGAAAAGAAAATCACCATCTCAAAGAGATTTACTTTCACATCCACTGCAGCGTAATTCATAGTAACAAAGATATGGAAAATACCTAAGCATCCACTGAGGGGAAAATATACATTTGGCTTTATAAAAGAAGATAATCCTGACTTTTGTGACAATGCAGATGAGCCTGGAGGACATTATGCTAAGGTAAATAAGCGAGGCTTATTTAAATAATTACATGATCTCACTTTTGTGTGGAGTATAAAAAATTGAGTTCATAGAGATATAGAATAGAAGGTTGGGGTGAGGGGAAAATGGGAAGGCATAGCAAGGGTACAAAGCCCCAGTTACAATATAAATGGGTTCTAGAGCACTAGTGTACAGCGTGGTGACTGGAGTTAATCATAATGTCTTGTACACTTGAAATCCACTAGGAGAGTGGATCTTAAGTGGTTTTCACACACACACAGAAGTTACTTGGTGAGATGATGGATATGTTAATTAGCTTGGTTGTGGCAATCATTTCATAATATATACATATATCAAACTGTCACATTGTACGATTTAAATATATACAATTGTTATTTGTCAATCATACCTCAATAAACTTGGAAAAAATGAAAACAAAATAAACATGAATGACCACATGATGGTGCCAAAACCTTGGGAGTCGGTTTGACTTTTCAGTGGTGCTTGCAAATTTCCTCTTCTGTCAAATGCTGCTACCTTGCCTTAGCTATTTTATTTAAAAAATAAACAAACCCATTAAGCATAAATGACTTTTTTGGTGTGTTTTCAAAGTAGTGTTTTATTTCTAACCGTGTCCTCAAGTCAAAAGGCACACCTGACTTTGTACTCATTTTTTATATTTGTAAAATTGGAGCTTTCTAAACCCAATGTAGCACTTCCTCAGAGTGGTACACAACAGGGATACAATCCTGTATTTATTTATTAAGAATAAGACAAGCAGAATCTCTGTAAACTAATATTTTCATTCCTTTGAGATTGCAGAAATTTCTCTATAGTGCTTTTGGAAGATATACCATGCTTCATAAGAGATTTTAAAGCCAAAGAACCTCAACACCCAGATATGACTTCTGACATGATTAGCTAGAAGTTGTTCTATATTTCACTTTTATTAGATCCTTAGTTAGTACTTGCTGACACAGTGACTGAAAGAATGAATTAATGAAAATCCACACCAGTTATTGGCCAAAGTCTCATTTTGTTTTCCAATAGAGCTGCCAGGTGCTGTGGTGTTGTGGAATACAATGCATGGAATGTCGAAATTAGTAAATGTTAGAGATGTAATTTTTTATCAAGACTTGAAGACCCAAGTAGGGATCATTTATTCAGGTAATAATATTCTCCGAGAGTTCACTATGGACTCAGGGTTGTGATTTTAGGATTGGAAAATAACCCCTAACACCATAAACTACTACATTCTGGAATTGAAAATGCTACCGGCACTATGGTCCAAGATCAAAAAGCATGCAAAATTACTAAGTGCTGATAGGGGCCAGAATCAAGTCTCAGCAATAATCCTCCATAATGTGTTGGTTCTCTAAGGTTCCAGAACACACCAAAACCTGGAATCATATGTGCCGTTACACTTTTATCAGGTGCTACAAAGTGCCAAGTTACAAGTGTCACTGACATCTAGAAAGACAAGTTCTATCAGCTTCTAGGCCAGAAATTACAAGCTCCATTCTGCAGGCCTACTATCTGCTTTTGTAACTGAAGATTTATTGGATACATTCATTTACACTTTGTTTTTATGCTATGCTAGCAAAGTTGAGTAATTCAGAGAGCTTTTGCATGCATTAGCCTAAAATCTTTACTATAAGGATGCCTAAGGAAAGTTTTCTGACTTCTGCTCTAGACCCTCAATGCCACCAATCTATATACCACAGTGACATTAATTCCTAGAACCAGATTTGCCTCAAATAATTTAAAGCAAAACTATTACCAAGTGCAACCAATACCTGGAATACAACTGTTTCTTTGAGTAGATGGACTGAAAACTATCTTGGGAGGAGCAGTTAAGCACTAATGAAATCTGTCAAAGAAATTTGTAGTCTCTACCTTTGGATTTGATTCATAATAAAATTTTTAGAATATAGACAAAGACTATAGGCTTTTCACACCAAAATTCACATGTTAATCCTCAATTAAGTTCTTAGGTTAATTGTTACCAACAGCAACTTAGACCTTTTTAAAAGAGAGATTGTTTTCCACAAGAAGAAATGAAGAGAAAGAAATATATTCTTTTCATGTATGAATTCTGGTTGGATATTAATTCTCAGGTTTAGGAGTACTGATTTCGTTAACCTTGAAATATCAGGGTGGATAAAAGATTATGAATATAAATGAACTCAGAGTTAGAACTTGTCGACATCTATTTTGAATAGTGGTATAAATACTGTTAGAAGGAAAGGGATGTTGTAGCAAGCTTGGTGACTATGCTGACGTGACAGCTCAAAGGTATAAATATTATGTCATATAATGTTCACCTGTCCCTTGCTTAATTTACAAAATAAAAGGGAAGCAGTTTCAATTCTGGATCTGTGTTCTAGGTTACAGCTGGAGCTCAGATCCAAGGGGACAGATTGTCTGATACCTAAAACTTAGAAATCAGTCTAGAAACAAAA
This sequence comes from Glaucomys volans, assembly GCA_020662805.1. Taxonomy (NCBI): domain Eukaryota; kingdom Metazoa; phylum Chordata; class Mammalia; order Rodentia; family Sciuridae; genus Glaucomys; species Glaucomys volans. The sequence continues at coordinate 368,682 of JAJEJO010002309.1, read as the reverse complement.
TGTCCCTGAGACTGAGCAAGAAACAACAACAACAACAAACCCAACTACATATTCAAAGTCCTGGGACATCCTTGAGTGCTGTAAAAGATAAAGAGCAAAGGGCACAAATTAACCACAGAGATGCCCTCCAAATGTGTGGCATTAGGCAAGACTTAAGTAATTTGAAGTTTGATTCTTCATCAATAAGCTCAATCTCATCCTCCTCAGTATCATCTTTACCTCATCATTCCATCATCACCAGTATTTGGAAGCTGCTTATTATGTGTTACCACTACATAGATCATCTCCTTTAATCTAATGTAAGGTATACAGTATCTTCTTTATTTGACAGATGAGCAAGTTGAAGAAGTGACTTTCCCAAGGTGACATTTGAATCACTGATGGAGTTGGGATGCTCCTTAGCCCACTCTTTTATCCCTGTGCTAATGAAAACTCTTTGGGCTTTGGTATGCCCATTCGTTGCTGGTGGCTTTGATGTGACTTTTTTGAAAGAAATTTCTAAAGCATATTAATAATCAAAGAGTGTTACTGTCCTTTTATCTGGTAATCTCACTTCTGGGAATATCAAGGGAAATATTCCTATCAAAGTAAACAGAATAAAGGCATTTATTACAGCATTATTTATCATGGTCAATAATAGGACATTTCCTAAGTGTTCAACAAATGAGAAAATAAAAGTAATAATACATTGCATAGCATCTTAAATATTCACCTGAGGTCTATTTGCTAAAATACTATCGATCCATTAAGTGAAAAACCAAAATATACAACTATAACCATATTATGATGCCAATTCTATAAAATTGTGCACTCCTAAAAAAAGGCAGAGAAGAATACAAAGAAAAATGTCAAATAGTATTTCTTGAGGCAGTGATATTTTGGGTGAATTTTTCTTCTGGTATTGTAATTATGATATGTATAAATAATGAGCCAATTTAAAGTGCAACATATTACCTGACTTAAGTACCTCACAGGGTCAAGAAGATGAGTAAATGGTCTAACTCTGTTAAAATGTAAGATAGTTTAAATGCTACCATAAAAAATCAGGCTAGCCTAGTTAGGAGAGGAGATCCTGTCTTGAGACTGAACAAAACCCTGGGAGACCAGGACAAGCACATTTGACTCCATCCACTCTCATGCTCTGAGTCAGAGAATGACAAACTGTGGCCCATGGGCCAAATCCTGCCCACCACCTGCTCCCGTATGGACTGTAAGCTAGAAATCCTTCTTACATTTCTTAAGTGGTTTAAATTAAAAAAAAAAAAAACCCAAAGAATGTAATTTTATGACACATGAAAGTTGCATGACATTCAACTTTCAGTGTGCAGTCATAAAGTTCTATTGGAATTCAGTAACGCCATTTACTCACAAACTTGTCTACGGCTGCTTTTGTGCTACAGCAGAAGAGCTGAATAATTGTGATGGAGGCCATGTGGACAGCAAAGCTTAAAATAGGTACTATGTGGCCTTTTACCAAAATAGTTTGCTGACCCCTGATCTAAGTTGACTTCAGTTCTCCAAATTGTATGCTGATCTCATGAGAATTTTATTCCAGAGATTTTTCATGCTTGTTCTTAAATGGCTAGAAATGCTGCCTTTCCCTAATATTTAGACTTCAAAAATGTTTCTGAAACATTAGGAATGGGAGCCTCTGTGTGGCTACAACACTGACCAGAGTTGCATTGCAATATTTGATAACTTGTAAATACTTGTGGTAGCTGCTCAGTGGGAGGTATAGGACCTATGGGGGTATCAGGAGATATAATTTCTGATCTGTTCAAATTTGACTCATCTTGTCCTCCCGTCCCTCTTTTATAATATTGAAGAGGACTAGACAATTTCTGAGTCCCATTCTAATTTCCACAAACAACTCTTGTTGTTTTATTAGTCGTTCTTTGTGACCATTGGGACCATTTTTGCTTCTTTGATTATTTCTCTGTGTCTGGTACAAAGAACCAATCAAATTTAAGGCCAGGAATCAAAACTTAAATGTCTAGACAGGTAAAATAAATGAAGGAACCCACCTGCTATGGTTCAGATATGGTTTGAGTGTGTCCCAAGGGTTCCTGTGTTGAAAGCTTTGTCACCAGTCTGGCAATGTTGACAGATGTTGAAACCATTCAGAGGTGGAAGGTGGTTAAATCAGTGGAGGTGCCATACTTATTCTTTGGTTAGTTCCTGCAAGAGTAGGTAGTTATCAAAAGATCAAGGCTGGCCCTGAAGCTCTGACTTTCTGTCTTATCATGTATTGTCTTCTGTACAAACTCCAATTTGGGGGACCATCTATCGTGAGGTCTTCATCAGAGACTAAAGAGATGAGACCACCTGATCTTGAATTTCCAGTCTCTAAAACTGTGAACTAAACAAAGCTTTTGCATTACCAAGCTTTCTGTCATTATAACAAACAACTGAGATGATCAACTTATAAAAAGGTTGATTTTGACTCACAGTTTGGAGGCTTCAGTCTGTGGTTGGTTGACCTTGTTACACTTGGGCCTGTGATGAGGCAGCACATCATGGTAGGGAGCATATGGTGGAGCAAAGCTGCTCATGGGTATGGCCAGGATGTGAAAGAGAGAAATTAGATGGGGTTTGCACCCCACTATCACCTCCAAAGACTTGATGACCTCAGTACGCTCCACCTCGGAAAGTTTTTTTACCACCTCCCAATAGCACCAAGCTAGGGAGGAAGTCTTTACCATGTGGGCTTTTAGACCACAGCCTAGATAAAAGCTTTAGCACCTCTTTCTTTATAAAGTTGCTATTGTTAACATCTGAGATAGTGAAGAGGCCACAAAGTAAGCATGGTGGCATGCCATGGAGTATTTGCACCATCTGAAGAGTGCAGGTCTAACTCAGCTCCAGCTTAGTTAGTACTATATATTGCTAGATTTTTCACTTCTCCAGTGATAACAGAAAATATGGTTTTTGATATGAAGTGTTCTGATATTTAAATGCAAGCTACTAATTCAAAACTTTAGAAGTACAATATGGCAACCCCTCCCCCCCTTTCCTCCCAAAATTCTTCAATGCAGAATAGGCCTTTAGGGGGTTGTACCTTTAAGAACTCCTATTTCTTGGTAGGAAAAATCTTCTCTAGGGGAAAGATGGGGAGTAGAAAGGAAGTTTTCCAGGTGTGGATTGCTTAGCACCAGACTGACCTAGTGGGAAAACCTTTGTTACCTTCAGTGAGGTAACAAAGAAACCTCACTGAAACCTAACACTGAGCTGCAAAAAACAAAACACAACAAGCAAAAGCACAGAGCTACAAAAAATCGGTAATTTGAGCATAAAAAAAAAAAGGTACCTCTGTGGACGTGTTGAGAGCTCCTAGGCGCGGTCTGGACAGCGCCCCCTGCAGTCAGCAGAGGGCGAGCGTGGAAAGTCCTCTGAGAACAGAACTTGCTGGCAAGGTGAGGAAAAGGTTCCTAGGCGCTGAAAGCTGCCCTGACTCATGCAGCTGTGAACAGAGATGGGGGTCTGATGGGGACTGGGAACTCACAAAGGAAGTTACCTGCAGCTAATAAAAAAATTCCCTAAGGTTGCCTGAACTAGAGAGACTGAAGCAGGCTCAAAGAATATTTTACTGGCGCCATTTAGCCTCAGGATCCAAGGGAGCGAACTCCCATGATAGCTGGCACCCCATAAGAGCTATTGCGAAGATGCTCACTGTGGCCTGGCAAGCGCATCTGCTCTCCGCTGGTAATTCACATCCATAATGGTGAAGAAGAAACCTATGGAGGTTTCCCTATGCCCTAAAAGTGGATTTGCACTGACGCCCCAGAGACGCAGAAGTCCAGCAGAGCTCGGCAGCTTCACACCAATGGGAGGCATGGCCCAAATCTCAAATATCTACCAACAAGAGTTCTGAAACCCACCAAAGTCCAAACCACACCTGGAAACTCCAATTTAGAACTCTGTATTTCTTCCATTATAGGATTACACAATTCATGAGCGCTGCACAGTCTAGCCCACCCAATGCTGGGAGCCTGGAAGCTGAGAGTTACTACATCGGTATGCTAGCTAGGTGAGGAACACAAGGACAGGGGCCAAGCATACAAAGCCAAAATTTAAAATCCGTTCCTGCCAACAGTTTTGACCATTGTAGCAGAAACAAGCCCTCCATCTCTAAGTTTTTTTTAAATCTTTTTTTTTCTTATTTCTTTTTTCCCTCCATATTCCCATATTCTTTTTAAATTTTAATGATTTTTTTCCAATTTTTTCAAACATTTTATTGTATTATTATTCACTTTTTTCATTATGCATGAGTTTTTGTGATGTGAATGTGTATGTGGTTGTATATGCTCTCACTGCATTGATAGGTTTGCATATATTTGTAAAATATATATTATATAACTTACATATTAATAGCTCTCTCCTGCATGTGTTCATTATTTAGCCTAGATTAGATTTAGTGGGGTACAATTATTTGAGGTTTTGAGTTGTTTTTATCTTACCTTTGCAGATTCATACATAGGTTCTGGTCCTCCTAGAGCCCCTTCTTCACTTTTCTTCCCCCAGTAATAACCAAAATTTCTCTGTTCCTTCCTCCTCTTTTTTTTTTTCATTAAATTCAGTGAACTTATTATCTCTTCTTCTTTACAGCTAACACCTGCTCCCTGTCTCCTGCCTCTTCTTTGATCACTTTTTCAAACACTACAAACTTTCTCTTGCCTTCCTGTTCTATTTTCTCTTACTTTAGAAACTGTAATCCCACTAAATTATGGAATTTAAATAGATTATGTAATTACTACCCCATTCAAGTTATTGTGATTATTAATTTAGTGTACAGCATGGTAGACACTTGCTGTCTAACTCCTGATCTACTTCACTTTCTTATTGTTGGTACTGATTTAAATGCTGATTGCACAATTCCTTACAGGTGGCAAAGTAGGCACTGAACATTTACCTTAAGGCTGTACATCTGTTGCTGACATTAGTGCCATTCCTGTCCACCCTCCCACCCCCAAGAGAGGCTGTAAAGAGATTGGGACACTTCAAGATCACAGAGTAAAGATCCTGATGCTGAGAAATACTCATATCTCAACCAAGCAATAGTGAATCTCACCCCCACACACATTCTAGCCTCACCTGAGGCTTAAATTATTCTGACTCAAAAAATTGAGGAGACAAAAACCCTAAACCAGAAAGAAGGACTCCAGTAGGAACAATCAGAGAGGGACCTCAGGTAAACACCCCTTGACTTCTACTCATATATCAAAAACAGAGAGAAGTCCTAGAACAAATAAGATAATTACACACAAAAGGACACATATAAAAAAGAGGAAGTGGAATCCATCTCAACTGATATGCAAGTTCAAGACTTCTGAAAATATGAGAAAACAGGCAAACAAATCTCTCCCTCAAATTCACAATCACCCCAAAAAGGATCCTGCTGATATCGAAGTGGACAAACTCTCTAGAGAAAAATTATAAAAAGCTGATTATTAAAATGTTCAGTGAACTAACAGAAGATCTAAGGAATGAATTAAGAGAGCAAATATAGGAGATGAAGGAACACTTCAATAAAGAAATAGGAACAGTGAAAAGAAATGAATCAGAACTCCTAGAAATGTAAGACACCACCAATCAAATTAAAAATTTACTTGAAAGCACCACTAAGAGACTAGACTGCATAGAAAATAAAATTTATACCCTGAAGACAGAACTTCCAGCCTTGAAGACAGGGTATATGAACTTGAGTACACAGAATGCAATAAAGGGGCCGGGCGTGGTGGCGCATGCCTGTAATCCAAGCGACTTGGGAGGCTGAGGCAGGAGGATCTCGAGTTCAAAGCCAGCCTCAGCAACTTAGCGAGGCCCTTAGCAACTCAGTGAGACCCTGTCTCTAAATAAAATACAAAATAGGGCTGGGGATGTGGCTCAGTGGCCGGGTGTCCCTGAGTTAAATCCCGGGTTCCAAAAAAAAAAAAAAAAAAAGAATTCAATAAAGGGAAAAATGATGGAACATTATCAGAATATTCAAGAACTCCAGGGACAACATCAGAAGAACAAACCTAAGAATCATTGGAATAGAAGAGAACATGTAGATGCAAACTAAAGTCATCAAGAACATTTTCAATGAGATAGTTACAGAAGACTATTCCCATTTCAGAAATGAGATAAGCAGGGTTGGGGTTGTGGCTCAGTGGTAGAGCACTTGCCTAGCACGTGTGAGGCACTGGGTTCAATCCTTAGCACTATAATAATAATAATAATAATAATAATAATAATAATAATAATAAAAAATAATAATAAAAGCTATAAAAAAGTTTTTTAAAAAAGAAATGAGATAGACATTCTCCAAGACACATCATAATAAAAATGCCTAACCTAGAAAATAAAGAAAAAATTATTAAAAGCTGCAAGAGAGAAACATAAGGTCACAATTAGAGGCAAACCAATAAGCCTTATTTATTATTTTTCAATTCAGACCTTAAAATCAAGGAGAGCCTGGAATGAGATATTCCAAGCTCTAAAAGAAAATAAATGCCAGTCAATGCTGCTATACCAAGCAAAGCTCATTTTCAAATTAGAGGGGGAAATAAATATTTCTGCCCCAAATGCCAGCTCATCGAATTATGTAACAAAGTATTCTATAACATTAAATATCAGATGGACTCCAACACCATAATACTGGGTGATTTCAGTACATACTATCACCAATAGACACATTATTAAAACATAAAATTAGTGAAGATATTTTCTTTTTTTAAAAAAATTTAGTTGTAGATGGAAACAATACTTTTATTTAATTAATTAATTTATTTGTATGTGGCACTGAGGGTCAAACCCATTGCCTCACATGTGCCAGGCAAGCACTCCACCATTGAGCTACAATCCCAGTCCCAGTAAAGATATTTTCAGGCTAAATAATTTTATAAATCAAGTGGATCTAACAGACATTTGCAGACTATTTCACCCCCAAACAGCAAAGTTTACCTTCTCAGCAGCTCATGGAATATTTTCCAAAATAGACCATATTCTAGATCACAAAGTGAATCTTAGAAAATACAAAAAAATCAGTATAATCACATACATTCTATCAGATTATACTGGAATAGAACTAGAAATCAATAGCAATAAAATATAATAAAAATCGCAAAAGCAATGATTTTTAGCTGAGAAGAGGTGGAAGCCCCAGAACAAGAAAGATCAACAGTGCTACCCTAGTCCAAGACAAAGGCTTCTGGAAACTATCTGGAGAATCACTGGCAGAGTCTGCTTTAGAAGAGTGAAGAAGCCAATATCCTCAGATGATCAGAAGTAGCAATCAAGAACCTGTTCAAGAATAGTCGAGCTTGCATCTGCATCTGCTTCCTTGTTCTTCCAACTTTTATTCCATCCAAGCTACCATCCTATTTGTGGTGCTGCCCACACTTAGAGAGGGTCTCCACTTCAGTTCCCTATCCCACATTCCAGACATTCCTAAACATGCCCTCATTGACACACCCAGAAATCTCTTAATCATTGCCATCTCCTAATCCAATCACGTTGACAACTCAAATTAACCATTACAAATACTAAGCAAGAGAAGCCAAGCAGGAGGCATTACAATACTTGATCTAAAATTATACTACAAAGCTATACAAAAACAGCATTGTACTGGCATCAAAATAGACATGAAAACCAATGGAACAAAACAGAAAACAGAGAGACAAACCCACATATAGACAGCCAGTTGATACTTGACAATGGTGCCAAAATATATGTTGGATAAAAGACAGCCTTTCTAGAAAGTGGTGGTGGAAAAACTGGATATTCATAGGAAGAAGGATGAAATTGCATTTCTACCTCTCACCCGGCACAAAAGTCAAATCAAAATGGATCAAAGACTTAAGAATTTGACCAGAAATTGTACAACTGATAGAAGAAAACATAGGGTCAACACTCCATATTATTGGCACTGGAACCCACTTCCTTAATAAGAACTCCAAAATGCAAAAAATAAAACCAAGAATCAATAAGTTGGTGGCTATCAAATTAAAAAAAGCCTCTGCACAGGTAAGGAAATGATTAAGACTCTCTCTTAAAGGAGAGAGTCTACAGAATGGGTGAAAATCTTTGCCAATTACTCCTCTGATAGGGGATTAATATCCAGAATATTTAAAGAGCTAAAAAACCTTGACACCAAAACCCAAAATAACCCAGTCAATAAATGGGGAAAGAACTAAATAGAAACTTCACAAAATAAGAAACAAAAATGTCCAATAAATATATGAAAACATATATGAAAACATCTCTAGTTGTCAGAGAAATGCAAATTAAAACTGCACTAAGATTTCATTTCACTTCAGTCAGATTGACAACAATCAAGAATATGAACAATAAAAAATGTTAGTGAGGATGTGGGGAGAAAGGTACGCTTGTACATTGTTGGTGAGAGAGCAGAATAGTAGAACCACTCTGGGAAGTAGGACTGAGATCCCTCAAAAAACTAGGGATGGAACCACCATATGACCCAGCAATCCCCTTCTTGGTATTTTCTCAAAAGAACTAAAATCAGTATACTACAGCAATATTGTCACCCTGATTGTTTATAGCAGCATAATTTACAATAGCTAAATTATGGAATCAGCCCAGATGCCCATTGATAGATGAATGAATTAAGAAATTGTGGTATACATACACAATCGCAACCATAAAGACGAATGAAATTATGGCATTGGATGGAAATGGAGAATATCATGCTAAGTGAAATAAGCCAGATTTAGAAACTCAAAGGTTCAATGTTTTCTCTCATGTGGAAGCTTGAATAAAATAAAGGAAAGGAGGTGGGAAGGATAGGATACATCATAAAGATGTAGGGAAGATCAGCAATGTAGAAGAAGGAGATGGAGAGGCAGAGTGGAGGGAAGGGAAAGGGGAGGCAATGCAGAATGAATTCTTAAAAGATCATGTTATGTGCATATATAAATATACTACAGGGAATTTCAACTTTATGTATAAGTAAAAAGAATCAATCAAATATATATCAATATATGAGTGAAAGGAAGTCTAGCAGAGTAGATGAAGGAGAATTCATCTACTGTGTTGGGGGAAGACAGGAGGGAAAAAAGGAGGGGGAGAAGGAGTAATTGTGAACTGAAATTGAATCCCACATAATGCATGTATGATTTTGTCAGGAAGAATCCAACTACTTGTATAACGTAAACCTCTAATAAAAAAGCTGTATGTAACTTTTCACTGAAGATGGACAACAAAGTTTAATGGTATCTTTTAAATAAAAAAAAAATCTCTTCAGAGCATAACACCAAACCAAGGTGTTAGAACACATGTGTTCAAATGGATTTGAGTCTTGCATTTCCTTAGAACTAGCAGATTTTGAATGCCTTTTAGTACTATGGCTCTGATTTTTTGCAAATATTATTTCCAAGGCTTTCAGACAAGTAATCCCCCCTTTCCACTTCCTGTATTTACTTTGGAGTTGATCCTGTCATTTTTTAGCATCATGGCCTTAGCTAGAACAGGTTATTTGCTCAGTTAGAATGGGAGTGAAGAGTCTGGGTCTGCCATATAAATAATTCTGAATACACTATCATTTCTTTGATTCTCTGGGTCATGGGGATATGTGATGGAATTTTTTTTTTTAATTCAACTGCTATTTACTGAGCGTCTTCTATATGCAGGAATTGCTGGGGACATAGCAGTGAACTAAATAGAATCTTGCTTTTATGGGACTTATGTTCCAGAGAGAAAGGTAACATATAATGTTAAATAATGAATATGTTTTGGAAGAAATTTGAAGTCAAGTAAGGGGATAGAGAGTGATGGGAGTATTACTTCAGCTGGTATGACCATGAATGACCACTCAAAGGAGGTGACACTTGAGCAGAGATCCAAATGAAGTGAGTTAGCAATAGGACTATCTCTAGGCAGAGAACAGTAGATACAAAGGTCCACAGGTTGATACCTTTTGGTGGATCTGAGGAGCAAGGGGGCCAGTATAGATGGAGAGCAGTTAGCAGGGAAAGAGTAATAGGAAATGAGACCTAATAGGTAGGCAGCTACTAGGCAAGTGCTCTACCACTGAACTATATTCCCAGCACCCTCATCCTCCCTGCCCAATCATGTCAAAAACTTTTAAGAATGTTGACAAGTTATTAGAGGGATGACATCATCTGATCACTGTCAAGCTCACCCTGTCTGCTGTGGGGACCAGGGTTTACAGTAGGGATATTTGTTAGTAGGTTGTTGCAATGCTCCAGAAGATGGATGCTGGATGAAGCTTTGAATCATTTTTTTACAGTGAGGAGAGGTAACTTTGGTCCATTGTTAAAGATAACTCAAAGACTGCCTTCTCTGAGAGGTACTTCTTGAATACTTCCTTGTGGGTTTCTCCCTTCTGTCATCTCCCAACAAGTCTGTGCTTACCTCTGTTAGACAGATTGTATTTTATTAAAATACTTTATTATATGTCTGCATAATCTATATATCTGTCTGTGAGTTTTTTTTTCCTTCTGAGATCCAGGGATCTCCTTCTGAGATCTAGTGCCCGGCACTATGCTTTCACATAATTGGTATTTAATAAATGCTTGCTTAATAGATATACAAATCAATAAAATAATAGGAAACATAGCCCAGAAGAAAGAAACTGATAGGAGATATGTTAAAATAAGCATGAAGATCAGCAGTGATTTGTAATTTTTGGTGGAAAAATCTTTTGAGCATCCAAGAGTCTGGGTTTACTTGGTGATCAGATTTCTCTTGGTAGTCTGTACCTTGATCAAACAGATTGACTGAAAATTTCCCTCCATATGGATAGTATCTCAATACACTTTCTGTGTCTAGGACTCTATGACATTGCAAATTAAAGAATAGGCAACTTCTGAAATTTCATGAAAACACTTGAACATTTTCTCTACCTTTTAGAGCAGATAGTAATTTGAAGCTTATTGATGGTGGAGGGATAATTATAGACATGCCATTTATCTCTCAGCTCCTCTGAAACTGAAGTGTTGAAATAATATGCTGTATGATTTTACAGCTTTGCATCCCATGTATCATATTTTCCTCACTTTTGAATTGGAGATCTAAAAGAAAAAATGTCAAAAATGATATTACTGGAAAAATTATTTTCATTTTTATATGGTAATGCCCTAAAAAGGCAAGCATGGGCATGCTTGTGAAATGAAAAAGGAAAAATAGGCTGAGCAGATTTGAGCCAAGAGTTGGGCAGTCAGAGAACAGATTTCTTTGTGGAGTCCTTATTACTGGCTTACTTTATGAATTTGACCAGGGAATATGGGGTTAAAAGAATAGCAAACGCTATCATTTGTTCAATCAATTTTTTTTTAATTTTTATTTTTTGCAGTGCTGGGGATTGAACCCAGGGCCTTGTGCTTGACAGGCAAGCACTCTACCAACTGAGCTATATCCCCAGCCCCCAATCAATTACTAAACAGTTGCAGAGACATAGTGTTTGCATCAGGGACAGTAAGTACCAAGTTTGGAAATTCTATCAGATAGGGTTTATCTTCCATTATAAATAACAGAAAACCCAAGGAGAAGTTAAATTTTTCATACAGTGAGAAGGTCAGAGTCGGGCAATCCAGGGCAGTAATGGTTGCTCCATGAAATCTATTTTCAGCTCTGTTCTGGCCTCCCTTAAAGTGTTGCTTCCATTTTCATGATTGTAAGAGGGCTGCTCCACCTCCAGTACTGTCTGCATTCCAGCCATTTTTCATGTATCTTCCATCAACCATAGGATCTAGCTCATTGGAGGAACTCATGTATTTACTGAAGACACAAATAAATGGTGATTCCATAATACTAAAGGATAAAAGTGAAACCTCAGTGTTCCAAATTATTTAATGACCAGTCATCATCAGATGTTCCAAGCAATTTATTTTTGCCTACTTGTGGGTCGTGTCCTCTGGAAGTTGGCACTGAGATTTAGTTTGGAGTGCAAGGTATTTATTAGGTATTGGTACCTATAAAAGGGAAAATGTCATAAGTAGCATTAACCAGAGGAAAAAGTTGGCATGTGATGGAAATCTATAGGCAAATCTATAGGCAGCTCTGGAACAACCGTTGCCTGTTAAAATTGCTTTACCTACAGGCTGACACAGTTGGGTTTCCATATTTCCTCAGTTGGGTTTTGAGAACATTAACCCAATCAGTAAAATGAGGAACTTTTTGATGATAATGAAGAGTCCTTGTTGGAAAATAGCCAAGAATTTGACTGAATTGTGCTTGTATTCTAGTGTTTTTTGAAAGGTAGGATTTACTTAATCCCTATTGTGTTAATCCCACAATAGGAATTAACAGAGTAGTAACTGAAGGCAGGTGGGGTATGGCTGGAGCAGGTGGGTCACTGAGTGTGTGCCTTTGGGTTATATACTTTGTGAAATGAATTTAGTCTCTTTCTTTGCTTTCTGGTGTGATATCTTGAGCTGCTTTCCTCTAATACACTCTCTGCCATGATGTTCTTCCTTACCTTACACCCTGAGAGATGGAGTCTACTGTTTATGAACTGAGATCTCTGAAACCCTGAGCACTGAAATAAAGTTTTCCTTCTAAAATTGTTCTTGTCAGGTTTTTTTTTTTTAATTTTTTTATTTTTTATTTTTTGTCACAGAAGGAAAAAGTTCACTAAAACACTGCTCCTGCCTCCCCTCTTCCATCAAGCCTTGATAGCCACTCTGCTCAGCCACCTGGTGTGGGCTGCTCTGGGAGCTCTGAGGTGGCTCTCTGCAGATAAGACTATGAAGGAATGACAGCTGAGACTGCCTGGTGATTGCACTCTCCACAGTTGGGCAAGTCCTTCGTTGAAGCATGATCTGGGTGGTAAAGTCTTTGCATCTGCTAGAGCGTGACATTTCATTGTACTTTCCATGATGCAAAAACAAAATGACAAGACCCAAAAAATAAAAGGAATGAAGGAAGA
>JAJEJO010002309.1:328376-355393 GCA_020662805.1 Glaucomys volans | reverse complement strand
ATTGGCTGATCTCACTTAGCATAACAGTCTCCAACATCATCCATTTACCTACAAATGCCATAATTTTATTCTTCTTTATGGCTGAGTAATATTCCATTGTGTATATATACCACAGTTTCTTTATCCATTCATCTACTGAAGGGCATCTAGGTTGATTCCATAATCTAGCTATTGTGAATTGAGCAGCTATGAACATTGATGTGGCTGCATCACTGTAGTAATCTGATTTTAAGTCCTTTGGGTATAGGCCAAGGAGTGGGATAGCTGGGTCAAATGGTGGATCCATTCCAAGTTTTCTAAGAAATCTCCACACTGCTTTCCAGAGTGGCTGCACTCCAGTTTGCTTTTCTATGTCCTTATCAGGTATTGGCTTTATTGCCTTTGGCAATACCTTACCAGTAACCTTGACTTTTCCTAGAATTCACCTCAAAACACTTCCAGTGTCCACCTATTACTATGACCCACATTTTTAGGTATTTGTTATAGCAGCATTGCACTTCTCTGTACCAATTTGTATCGTAGTCAACTTGGGATGTTATAACAAAATTCCACAGACTGGGTGACTAAAACAACAGACACACGTTTCACAATTCTGGAAGCTGAGAAGTCCAAAATCAAGGTGCTGGCAGCTTCAGTACTTAGCACCTATTTCCTTTCTCACAGTTGCCATCTGTCTCCTGATTTGGCTGCTTCAGCTATATTCCCACATAGTGAACACAGGAAGCACTGGCATTTCTTTTCTTAAAAGGACCCTAATCCTATTGTGGGATTCCATTCTTAAAACTTCATCTAAACCTAATTTCCTCCCAAAGACCCCACCTCTTTATACCATCACATTGGAGAGTAGGGCTTCAACCCAAGAATCATGAGGGAATACAAACATTCAGTCTGTAACAGAAAATAATGGCTATTAATGCTGACACTTTGCATTGACTTTGCCTCTAGATATGCAGCATCCATAACTCTATATTTGACAGAGTAGCCAATTATCGGCAAATACCATTAAAAACTGATTTGACAGGAGAAATGTGGTTTATAAATGGGATTTCTAATGCCAGTTGTTCACTATTTCAACTCAGTATGGAATCTGAGCACAGAGAGCCCATATAGGGACCCACCATGGGATTATTAGAGGAAGCAGCCCATCCCAGGGAAAGAGTGATTTACTTTCCATTATTCCTAAATAGGATGAAATGAAGTGAATACTTCCCTGAATTTAAAAACATCATTTTTTCCAAGCTCAATTATTTTACCATCTCTGTGCACAGATACATAGTCAATAAACAGTGCTTGCTTTCATGACTCTTTTGCTTTGCCCTTTGCTTCCATATGCCCTCTTAAAATGTCCTTGGTACACAATCTCCTCACATTTGTGATGTTTCTATCCTCATTCTTACTCTCGGATGACCACCACTAATCAAGGACCAAGCTGAATTTGGATCAGGGAGTATTTGCTCTTCATTAATGAATCATTTTGCAATAATGACTTTTGATAAGGTAAATATCTTCAGGGCCCCAGGGAATGGCTAAGTTGCGATGTATTTCGGCCACTTTGGCACAAGGTTGGAGAAATATTCAGGAAGGAGAGAAGAGCAGGAAGAGAGGGGTCAGGATTTACTTAAACCTGCACAGTTTGGTACTATGTTCACAGGAAATCAAGACATACATCTTTAGTAATGGTAAGCATATATTTAGTTTATTTCTTTGGAATAGCACAAGTCATACATTCCCTCTCAGCAGCCACCTCCTTCTTAGCAGACCACTTGAAAAGCATTCCCAGAGATACCTAGACATGATCACGAAGGCTCCACTAGGAGAGGACAATAGGTCTTACTGGCATTCCCAAATCAAAATTATCATTAAAGATAATAAGTCCTTTTGATGAATGCCTAAGCGTTTCTGACAGTAATCCTGTTTTTTTAATGAGATGACTATGTTTTGAGTTTGTATTTTTATCCTTTTTATTGTATGTTTTAGGCTGTTGTTATTGTTCGTGTTATTGCTTTTGAAGATTCTGAACACTGTCTTAATTATTTCCTTAGAAACTCATCATCGAAAGCTAATTGTTCTTATTAGAAATGTGTTTTGTTTTCGGAAAGAATACTTCAAACGCTCTGCAGATATGTGAGGACTTTGGAGTTTCCCTCCAGCCATCTAAAATGTGCTGCCACCTTTGCAATTTCCTCTGACGGGATTAAAACCTTCACACAGACAAGATAGTTAGAAATGGTGCCTCCTCCTTTGGTGAATTTGCATTTTAATTTAAACATAATTTTCTGATTATAAAAGGAATGCAATTTAGTTTTTCATAGATACTGAAAAATAGAAAATGTACATATACAAATAAAAAATCTGTAACCTACTACCCAAAAAGAACTACAGTTACTATTTTGATGTATATCTAGTAAGTGTGTGTGTGTGTGTGTATACATATATCTTTGAATATATATGTATATATACATTTATTTATAGTTTGCACATGTAATATTGTATAGCTAAGTATAGACAATTCGCAAAGTGCCATTTTCACTTAATTATTCAGAACATTCATATTTTGTTGTGAATAAACATGAATAAAATGTTATATACACTTTAGTGGTTGCAAATTTTAATACATGGATGACTTCTGTTCTCAGTTTTAATAGATGTCATGTAAAATTATTGTTCATAAACTTTTGAGGTCTAACTTTGTCTTAGAATACACATTGGTAGAAAGTGTTAGGTCAAAGAGTAGACACGTTTGAATTTTTAATACATATTGACTAATTATATTATTAGAAATTGTGTAACATTTTGCTTCCTTATTTACAATATTTAAGAAAGCACATTTCAAAAC
This sequence comes from Glaucomys volans, assembly GCA_020662805.1. NCBI lineage: Eukaryota > Metazoa > Chordata > Mammalia > Rodentia > Sciuridae > Glaucomys > Glaucomys volans. The sequence continues at coordinate 352,557 of JAJEJO010002309.1, read as the reverse complement.
ACCCTCCACAGTTCTGGGTATTATTAAAATAAGAGAAAGAGAAAACTTGTAGTTAGGTTGACAAGTTGTGGGGTAACTAGTATGGGATGGGCACTTTTTTCATAAGTTTATTTGGCAAATGCACTTCTATTCTAGGCCTCTGCCTTACTTCTATTGACACATTTGATCTTATTACACAAATGCTTTAGCTATTAAGAATAGTGATTGTCATACATATTACCAACATGACCTGATTTCATTATTTTTGCTATTATTTGCCTCTAGGTGGTTATTATTTTTCTCTAATGTGATGTATCAATTTTATATTTATCATTCTTCTTTGTCTTTAGGTTTGCATATTTCCATTTTACCTGAGACTAAAATTTTCCTCTTGGTAATTTTAGGCACTAGTCAGGACACAGGGCAACACTTTCAATTTTAATTTTTGGTTTTGGTGCTTGGGATCCAACTCAGGGCCTGGTGGGTGCTAGCGGGTGCTCTACCGTAGAACTGCACCCCAGCCCTAGGGCAACATTTTTGGTATGTGAAAGTGCACAGGTAGAAAAATTTCATGTTTCATATTGTGCTTCAAATGGGTTAGTTTCATCTTCAGACTTTGATGTGGTATTAAACAGCTCAGTACTCCATGGTTTTTCATGAAGCCATTTTAATGCTTTCTGGTGTTTTCACCAAGAATTTCACAGGAGTCTCACAAATGTAGGGTAATTAGTATATATGGAGAACATATACTTTGTAGTCAAGTAGACATTCTAGAACTGGAATCTTATTTCATCCACTTACTAATGGGAGATCTTGGATAATTTATGTAATCTCTAGTCACAGTTCTTTATGTGAAAAATGGGAGTGATAATACTTGCTGCATGAGGTAGTTATGACCTGCTAGGACCTATTATTCCTCCCTCTCTTTGTCTTTTTTTTTCCCTTTTCTCTCCTCCCTTCTCTCTGCTGCATTAGTAAATGAATGTCTAATACTTGTGACTCAGAAGTTATCCAATACATAAACATTCCCCATTTATCTTTTAGATCATAGGAGTATCTCAAGGTTTTTTATCTATTGGAAATTCTCTTTAGTGAATTCAAGAGCATGTGTTTTTTTTTGGTTACTTTGACATGAATGGATTACCTTTTCCTAGCACTCACTGAAATCCATTTGTTGGTATTTTATCCCTATCATCTTGCCTTATTTATCTTCCAAAGATCTTTATTAATCTGCAGTATGGGTTTCTTTGAGCATTGACTCTCCATATAATTTATAAAAAATTTTATATGGAACCCATTGTGTAGCTCCTAGAGATGTTGCTTAGACATTGCTTTTTATTTTTTTTTCTTTTTCAGTACTGTAGAGTGAACCTAGGGATGCTCTACCACTGAGCTACTTTGCCAGCCCTGTTTTATATTTTATTTTGAGACTGAGTCTCACTAAGTTGCCAAGACTGGCCTTGAACTGGTGATCTTCCTGCCTTAGCCTCTCAAGTTGCTAGGTTTAGGCATTGTCTTTTACTGGGGCACATGTTCTTTTTCTTTAAATAAATGAAGAAGTATCAGAGCCACTTTCTGGGGCAACTTCTCAGCTTACAAATGACTTGATTACTGCTTTCTTGACCCACAATAATGAAACCCCAGTAGCCATGTTTGGACTGTATGGTCCCTGTACTCTGGGCCATTGTTGATTAGATCAGAGTGGGTCAATCAGACAGTATCTTCTAAAATTGAAGAACTAGAGCTAAGGAATTCTAGTTTTCCTTATTCTGTCCTTACAAATGGAGAAAAAATAAAATCAGTGTTGAGAAGTAACCAACATGCAGTTTTGGAGCCTGAGAAACAAGATGGAAATGCTGGGGGGAGTGGGAACCTAAGGAGAGGGAGAGGGAAAGAGAGAGAAGGCAAAACATATTGGGAGAAACTGCTGAGGGTTCTGAAGACTTGAGGCATTGGTCCCCTCCCTTCTAGAGACCAGATTTCATTCTTTTCATTCAGAGTTCATGAGTTATCCCTTCATCATGACATATTCTCATTTTTATTAACCTAACTTTAATTAGCTTCCCTCCTCACATGCTGTTCATGAAGAGTCCTCTTTTTTTTCATTCAATTTGAATATATAAAATATGGCTAGCTTGTGACTTTCTTCTATTAGCTTTCCACATTTTGTTTCCAGTATTTCCAGATGGAATTTCTCTTCTTTTCATTCACCACAAACCAATCTCTCTAGTTGCAATGATTCTCTAAAAACAAATTGAACAATTTGCATACAAAAAAGAACATGTCCAATTTGGGTCTGACTTCCAAAAATTTTAATCTTTTGAGGGGGCACTAGAGATTTAACTTAGGGACACTCCGCCACTGAGCCATAGTCCCAGCTCTATTGTGTATTTTACTTAGAGACAGGGTCTCACCGAGTTGCTTCGTGCCTCACTTTTGTTGAGGCTGGCTTTGAACTCATGATCCTCCTGACTTAATCTCTTGAGCTGCTGGGATTACAGTTGTGCACCACCACACTTGGCACAAATATTAATCTTAACAACATACTACTTGCATAAAGTTGAATAGAATTATTCTATATCTATTTTACCAAAAGAGCATAGAAGGAAGATAGAATCAGGGGCCTGATTACATTTGGTTCTTCTTGTGCAGATCTTTGTCCATGTTTCCTAAGCTCACTTTGCACACCTATGATTTTCATAATCATAGAATTTGTATTTAGATGCATGATCTGATGCCTGCTAAGTCCAGGTTCTGTTCTCTGAGAATTGTCAGGTCCATCTTGAAGTGTGCTATGATGTTGTGGTTTAGATACAAAATGTTCTCCCAAAGCTCTTATGTGAAATGATGCAAGAAAGTTCAGAGGTGAAATGACTGGGTTAGGAGAGCCTTAACCTAAACATTGTGACTGGAGGAGGTGGGCCACTGGGGATGTGCCTTTGGTGCCTATATTTTGTCCTTGTTAAATGGGGTTCTCTCTCTTTTCTTTCTTTCTTTCTTTCTTTCTTTCTTTCTTTCTTTCTTTCTTTCTTTCTTTCTTTTTGCAGTGCTGGGGATTGAACCCAGGGCCTTGTGCATGGGAGGGAAGCACTCTACCAACTGAGCTATATCCCCAGCTCTGCAGTTCTCCCTTTTTCTCTGCTTCCTGATTGTTATGTCTTGTGCTGCTTTCCTCCACCATGCCCTTCTGCCCTGATGTTCTCCCTTACTTTGGGCCCAGAGCAATGAATTCAGCTGTCTATGGACTGACACCTTTGAAACTGTGAGTCCCAAATAAACTTCATTAATTGTTCTTGTTAGGTCTTTTGGTCACAGTGCTGAAAAATCTGACTAAAGCATGATTTTGCATTTCTGGTCACAGGTGTGTTTAAATTTCTCTCCTAAGGATTTAAAATAGGGATATTGGAGTTGGGTGTTAAAAATGAAAGATCAAGAGGGGGCTTTGCAGCTGGGGTATCCATGATCCAGGAACATTATGAAACCAGTAATACATGTATGTAGAGAAATAATATTTTAAAAAGTTCACAGAGAGAAACTGAGATGAGCTAGATTGTATAATAAAGAATTTTTGTTACTCATGGGTCCCTTGGATCACACCTGAGTTTATGCTAACAAGGTGACTCAAGGTTGACCCTCTAATAACCAAAGGTCTGGCCACTAGAAAGTGGGCCACATGATTAGAAGATTGGAATTTTCAGCCACTGAGGAGAGGAGAAGTGCTAGAGATAAAATTCAGTCATGTGGCTGATGACTTAATCAATGACACTTACACAATGAAACCCCATCTAAAATTTTGGACACCAAAATTCAGTGGAGGTTCTGAACAATTGATACTTCCAGACCTTACCCTGTGTATCTTCATTTGCTTGGCCCTGACCTGTATCCTTTTTAATAAAACTGTGATCAGTTATAGGTATAGGATTTTTCTGAGTTTCTTGGGTCAGATATGAAGGTGACTGAGGAACCCTGATGTCTGGATGGCATCAGAAGTGAGGGTAGTCTTATAGAGGACAGGGCCCTTCACTTATGAAGTCTGTGCTAACTGATGGTGGTTAATACCAGAATTAAATCAGAGTGTACCAGTTGGTGCTATAATGAGCTATAATGCAGCCCCAGAGAATCAGAAAAAGTAATTTTAAGTCCTAATGTTCCCATTCCAGTGCCTTCTGAGGTTTGGCTGTACATCATGACCTTGGGTTCTATGTGATCTACTGAAATTTTTTCTAATAGATTCTGAGTTATGCTTTCATGCTTGAGCCAGTTGGAGTAGGCAACTATTTCAATAGTCTCTTATAAAGATTTAAAACAGAGCTATAGAGGGATAGGAGATGATATATAAAGCTCTATTCGCTATTGTTTTTTAAACTTTACATAAATATTATAATTAACAACATTTCATTCTGTTTGCATCAGAGAGAAATTAGTTTCTGCAATAGAACCTTCCAAATACAGATTTCTTTTTGAGAAAAACATGAGTTTTCTACTCTATGAAATTGTGCACCTTGAATTTAGTATGGCAGTTAGATTTAGCAGGTCTCCAAGTTTTCTTCAATTTAGTATTTTGACTTTGTTGTCCTAGTGGATCTTTGTCTGAATCCAGATTGTCATAAACTCTTAGAACATAAGTGCAAGAGTGAACCCAAGGGATCATCAGGTTCATTCCTTGTATCATCACAAACAAGGAATCCAGAGAACAGAGAAGTGACATCTGGCCCCAGAGCATATTACTCATTATTGGCAAAGTCTGAATTTGAATTGTTACTTATTTTATGATTCAACAACTTTAACCTCACTTTTTAGTGATAATCCTACTTACTAAGGATTTAGTTATTTTCAGTGTTATAAGTGAATGCTAATATTGCTGTTATACGTTTTTTATAAGCAGATGTGTCTGTGATTTGATACTGAGTCTCACCAAGGAGGCTGCTTCCCATGTGAGGATGGCTTTCCAGTTTGCCTGGGATCTGGTGTTTAGGTAAGACTTAACTGTTTAAAAAAAAATAATTCTTACTATGATTCAAACTCACTTTTTCCCCATGACTTTACTTTTTTGGGGTGAGTTTATTTTTTTTTTAAATTTTTTAATTTTTACAGACTGCATTTTCATTCACTGTACACAAATGGGGAACAATTTTTCGTTTCTATGGTTGTACACGATGTAGGTTCACACCATTCATGTAATCATACGTGTACATAGGGTAATGATGTCTGTCTCATTCCACCATCTTTCATACCCCTGCTCCCTCTCCCCACTCATTTTCCTCCATGTAATCTAAAAATTTTGATTTTTCTCTGTGTGACAATTTTCATTTTTATGTTAGTGGACAACCCAAAAGAGGAGGAATTGAAATTTTTATTTTTCCTTTTTAGCATTAGGTATTGAAGTGTATTTTACATACAGTAAAATTCACCCTTTTAGGTGTTTAGTTTAATGAGTTCTGATAATCATGCAGTTCTGTAGGATATTTCCATTACCCCTAAAAGGTCCCTGATGCCTTTTATAGTCTGTCTTCCTATACCCATTTTCAAACAAAAATAGAGTATACTCCAATAATATCAAAGGAGTATCTAGCACAGTTTAGAAATCAAGAAATATTAAAATATTTATTATTGTTTCTATTTTAAATGTCTTTAATAATTTTAAACATATTTAGTTTACAAGCTCAAATAGTTGTATTTCAGGGCAGGCTATAGCTTAGTGCTAGGGTTCTTCCCTTGTATGCGTGGGAAACTGGACTTGATACCCAACACCCCCCCAAAAATCAAATAGTTGTATTCTGTCAAAGCTTTAGATTGTAGATTTTTCTGTTTCTTGGTCTGCAGTCTCTTCCTCAGGGTGGTTCATGCCCTATGATTTGCAAGTTCCCACCATTATTTCTACTGTATTATGTGTCTGAGTTGCTCCTGCGTTGGAAACACCTTTTCTCAGTGGTACTGTTGGTTGTTGGTTCCTGTCAGTTCTTTGGATACTTCATCAGTTCCCAGCCTGTTTTCTTAGGTTAATTTCTTGGCTTGAGATTTCTGCCCCAGGCAGAAAGTATAAAATTTGACTCTTCCCTTGCATGTGGGGCAAGTCTGTTTTAAAATGTCTTTCAGAATGCTCTCTTTATTTCTACCCAGAAAACAAGTTTCCTTGACCCTTTGCCTCCCATGGAGACAGAGTCTAGTTTCCAGGCACTGCATGCCTAGGAATAGTTTCTTGTTTTCTGGGAGCATCTTACTTCTGGCATCGCTCCCTCCCCCCTGATTTTCATTTGGACCAAGACATTAAAATCAAAACAGCCTTGAGAGCCAATATTAGGGTCTAATACCACCCTGGCCTGCCAGAGTGTCAGGTAGAGACAATTCTTTTCACTTGTGCCTGGAATTATGATAGTTTGGAATGGGAGGGTGGTCCCAATCAGCTTAAACTACTATGTTGACATGTCTGATAGTTTTTCTTTGGTGGATTGTGTTTTTTAAATTTTTTTCCTGATTTTTCAAGCATCTTAATTTTTATATTTATTTAATTGTCAGTATCCAATAATCTGCTGTCTTTACTTGCTTTTTATTTGCCTCTGTGGATTGACATACGATTCTAGCTAACAAGCTGTCAGTTATAGACAATTTTAATTTCTTTACGCTTTCATTTAGATTAGAAGAGAGTAGGTTTAATACTATGCTTCTTCATTTTATCTTATATTTTAGAAATTAAATCTATTTTTTTAGAGATTCTCTTTTGATCTTTTGTGTTTTCCTCTCCTGCCTGTCTATGATGAGATTAATATTTCCCTCAAAATATATTCCTCCAGTATTACTGCTAAAGTTAATTTGTGCATTGTCATGACATAATCTTTGGCATGGTCTGTGTGCTCTCTTTGACACTGTATTCCATTATTACATTTTATGGGGTGCCTGCAAATGCTCTTTGGTTTTCATCATATGAAAAACTAGGAATTTTTATTTACCTCTTAGTGTTCTCATAAGATTGCCATGCTGCAGAATTAAACTGACATCTTAATTTAATTCCATTGGTGAGTTGAGAACCAGGAAATCTAAAAAGAGAGTTAGAAAAAAAAAAGACAACCATCAGCCTAGAGTTAAGGTTCCTAAGTGGAGAGATAAATACCATCACAAAGATTTTTAATATGAAGAAGTTACAAATCTCATTACAGACCATTTATATTTTCTTTCTGTGTTGCATGCAGAATATGAATCAAAATTGATTGGGATCTGTGCATCCATATTGAAGGCCCATGTGCAGGAAGTCTACCCTGACAGCATGCATGCTTTATTCCATATCACAAAATAGCTCTTTACAGTTGATACTGTTAATTTGGGGCTATGTTTCCTCCCTATGTAGAGGAGGACCATGCTTTCCAAACTAAGCTCAGAATACTGACTAGGAAAACTGTACTTTTGAGAACAGGAATAAATATTGTCAAAAAATTCTGGGGCATGTACCTTCTGAAATGACCTGCTCTCATTTCTCTCTTCATTCTCTTTTAGTGTGTGCTGCTGTTACCACTGCCACTGAAAGGTTGCCTGTTCACTTGTGGGGCTGAGAGTTTACCAGGTAAGCTAAAATAAATAAAGCTGGGTCATTTGAGAAAAATACAATTCTTTTGAAAGGTAAATCGTAAGTTGCTATATATAAAAACAGAGATGAACTCTACATTAGAAGAGCCATTTTATTTTATTTTATTTTATTTTATTTTATTTTTTTATCTAAAAACCTCTTTATTCTATCATTACACTTGACTTGTAGCTTGGGTATAAGAATGTTAGAAATCATTTTACCTTAGACTTTGGAAAGTTTGACTTCATTGGCTTCCAGCATTGCTATGGAGAAGTTCAATGCCATTCTTTTTCTTTTTAAACATTTGTTCTTTTTAGATATCTCCATTACAATAGAATGTATTTTGACATATCATATATACATGGAGTATGACTTACCATTTTTGTGGTTGTACATGATGTGGAGTTATACTGGTCATGTATTCATATATGAACATAGGAGAGTTATGTCCAATTAATTCTAATGTCTTTCCCATTTCTATCCTCTCTCCCTTCCCTCCAGTGAACCTCCACTCCTCTCACCCCCCAGCTTATTGTGAGTCAGAATCCACATATCAGAGAGAACATTCAGCCTTAGGTTTTTTGGGACTGGCTTGTTTCACTTAGTATGATAGCCTCCAGTTCCATCCATTTACCAGCAAATGCCGTAATTTCATTCTCCTTTTAGGCTGAGTAATATTCCATTGTGTATATGCAACACATTTTATTTATCTGTTCATCTGTTGAAGGGAACCGAGGTCAGTTCCATAATTTAGCTATTGTGAATTGAGCTTCTATGAACATTGATGGGACCCTGTCAGTATCATATGACGATTTTAAGTCCTTTGGGTATATGCCATGGAGTGGGATAACTGGGTCAAATGGTGGTACCATTCCAAATTTTCTGAGGACTCTTCATACTGCTTTACCCAGTGGTTACACCAGTTTGCAATCCTACCAGCAATGTATGAATGTACCTTTTTCCCCACATCCTTGCCAACATTTATTGTTACTTGTATTCCTGATAATTGCCATTCTGACTGGAGTGAGATGAACTCTCAGTGTAGTTTTAATTTGCATTTCTCCATTTGCTAGTAATGTTGAACATTTTTTCATATGCTTGTTGACCATTCATATTTCTTCTTCTGAGAAAAGTCTGTTGAGTTCCTTTGCCCATTTATTGATTGGGTGGTTTGTTTTTGGGGGGTTAAGTGTTTTGAGTTCTTTATATATCCTGGAGATTAATGCTCTATCTGAGGTGGAGGTGGCAAAGATTTTCCCCCATTCCGTAGGCTCTCTCTTCATGTTCTTGATTGTTTTCTTTGCTGTGAAGTAACTTTTAGCTTGAATCCACCCCATTTATTGATTCTTGATTTTACTTCTTGTGCTTTAGGAGTCTTGTTGAGGAATTTGGTTCCTAAGCCACATGATGGAGATTTGGGCCTACTTTTTCTTCTAGAAGGTGCAGGGTCTCTTGTCTAATGCTTAGGTCCTTGATCCATTTAAGAGTTTGGTGCAGGGTGAGAGCTGTTAGTTAAATTTCATTCTACTATATATGGATTTCCAGTTTTCCCAGCACCATATTTTCTTCAATATATGTTTGTTGCCTTTGTCTAGTAGGAGTTAACTGAATTTATGTGGATTTGTCTCTGTGTCTTCTATTATGTATTGGTTAGAAAATTCATTTTAATAGAAACATATTACAGTGAAAACAGTCTGATTCTAAAGTTTTCTGTAAAATAAGGATAATGACACCTCATGGAGTTGCTACAGGGATTAAATTAGATAATTTATATGCAGCATAAAAGATAGTCTTAAATACTTACTTTTTCCTCTTCCGTCTAGTCCAAACTTATATGGGAGGTTATTGGATGTTTAGATTCTCAAGAACTTAGTTTGATGTCAGCAAAATAAAAATTAAATGGATTGAATTTCCAGATATGTCTACATGTTGGGCCAATATTTTAAGCTCTAGTGGACTGTGCTCTAATTCCATAAACCTTTGATAATGAAGAATCAACTGTAAACTGAAAATCATTTTATGTTCTACATTATGTTTCTGCATTAATAGGACTGAGCAAGTGAGAGATTGGAGGTAACAAAATAGCCTGGCACCTATAATATTTCAAAAGGAAATGGAACAACATAACAAGCAGCCCAGTTCCTGGTTTTAATTGTTTGAGAAAGGTCTCATTTATCTCTCTGGAAAATTTCTCCCTGAAAATGCCAACTATCACCAGAGTGTGCATTTTGTAAGGTATTCAGTAATCGCTCACTTTTCTCCAGGGCTTCTTCTCCATCCTGGCCTTTAAATACAGACTGTTCTACATTTTCTAGGCTTTAGCTTAATCTCAGTTATGTGTATCACAAGGCATAATAGAGACACTGCAAATCAAATTCCCCAGGTAACCCCAAATCTCCTTTTAACATTCAAATTCATCTTCCAGAAAGTTTTTCATTGGAACTCCAAAAAGGTGAAGTCGGGGGGGGGGGGATTGAATGAATTTCTGAGTCTATTGAGGGTAATGACTGTGTGTCATGGCCCCAGTATTACTAGCCATGGATAAAGGTAATTTTCAAAATCATCCTTATAGCCTCAGGTTCTGTTTATCATCTGCTATGTAACAAGCCACCCTGAAACATGGCTTAAAATAGCAATTTGTTATTTATTTCATACTTCTGGGGGCTAAAAGGATTTTGTTTGGGTTCTGTCATTTGTAGTTGAAGACCCAGTGGGTTTGGAATGTCACGTGGCTCACAGCTAATGCTGGCCATTTCCTGGAAGCTCAGGCTTCTCATGTAGTAGACATCCCCTGTAGTGGGGCAGCAGTCCTCAGAGGACCATCCCAGCCATGATGTGATGCTCCTTCTTCCAAAAAGCCCAAGAGGAAACTGAAAGACTTCTCATGATTTGGCCTCAGAAATCTCAGTGTATTAGTCAAGGTTCTCTAGAGGAACAGAATCAATAGGAAGTATGATTTATTAATAAAAAGGGGATTTATTACATGACCAGAGGTTGGATAGTCCACAATGGCTGTCTGCAGGCTGGAGAACTGGAAGAATCAGTAGCTGCACAGTCCAAGAGGTGGAAGCACCAGAACAAGAAGGATTAACAGTGCTACCCTAGTCCAAGACCAAAGCTTCTGGAAACTACTTGGAGAATCACTGGCAGGCCGCTTTGGATGAGTGAAGAAGCAAGAGTCTGCTATCCTCAGATGATTGAAGCAGCAATCAAGAACCTGTTCAAGAAGACTTGAGCTTGCATTTGCATTTGCTTCCTTTTTCTTCCAACTCTTACTCCATTTAAGCCACCATCCTATTGGGTGGTGCTACCCACACTTAGGGTCTCCACTTTAGTTCACTATCCCACATTCCAATCATTCCTAGACATGCCCTCATTGTCTCACCTAGAAATCTCCTAATCATATGCATCCCTTAATCCAATCATGTTGACAATTCAAATTAACCATTACACTCAGTGTCACTTCTACCACTTCCTAAAGGTCAAGAAAACCACTAAAGCCAGGCCCAGGATAGGGTAATGAATTGCCACTTCTTGATGAGGGTACATTGCAGAAGAGTACATGGAATAGGAGTCATCTTTGGAAAATGCCCAGTTGTTATGGTTTGGATGTGAGGTGTCCCCCAAAAGCTCACATGTGAGGCAATGCAGGAAGTTTTAGAAGAAAAATGATTGGGTTGTAAGAGTCTTAACCCAATCAGTGAATTAATCCCTGATGGGATTCATTGAAGTGGTAGGGTGTGACTGGAGGAGATTGGAATTGGGGCATGGCTTTGGGGTATATATTTTGTATATGGAGAGTGGAGTATCTCACTCTCTCTGCTTCCTGATGATGTGAGCTGCTTCCCTCTGCCATGCTCTTCCACCGTGATGTTCTGCCTCACCTTGAGTCCCAGGGAATGGAGCCAGACTTCTATGGACGAAGACCTCTGAAACTGTGAGCCCTCAAATAAACCTTTCCTCCTCTATAATTGTTCTGGTCAGATCATTTAGTTACAGCAGTGAAAAATCTGACTAAAACATCAGTTCGACTCCTCTTCCAGCTGCCAACACTCACCTGTATTCAGAATACTCTGGTGCTCCAGCTAGTTTAATTACTTTCTGCATATATCTATCAACTCAGAATAATCCACAATTAGTAAAACACATAGAGGAAATCAGAAAGTGTCAGTTTTTAAAACCAAACCATGAATACCTCACAAATCAGACATTTTTGCATTATTCTTAGTGTCAGTTTCTTGCTCCAAATAATTCAGAATTCTCTACTTATGTCTGCCTTGTCCACAGATTTCCTGTTGTCCTCTTCATCTCTGCTTTGACTTTTCTGTACTTCAAATGCTTGACTTGCTCTGGATTCCTGATTTGCAAGGCTCATCACCTCTGTATTTGAAGTTTGGCTTCCAGGCCTTTGGATGATGCCTGAGAGCTGTCAGCTCTCAGCTTAGGTTCTGCAGCTTCTACCTTTACCTTTTGTCTTATAGGTGGTTTCCTCAGATGTAGTGGAAACATGGATGTCCAGATTTCCTATCTTGGCCCTGCTCCTACCCAGTCCTCTTCAGGCTTTAACTGGACCATTGAGCATGGCAGCAGTCCTCATCATGATGGAGATATATCTTATCCCAGTAAGCCTGGATGGAAGTACATCTATGCCTACAATTTGAATTTCCCCTCTTCAGTAAAAACAAAAAATAACAAAAACCAAAGACTCCCTGCCATTTCCCCCTTGGTTTCTGTGCCTTGAGACTTTCCAGTGCCTTTAGTCTTTGACACCTCCTGCACTACGGAGCTATGATTTTCTCTAGAGTTTTGATATTCCTGCACTTGAGTAACTTTAGGAGGTATATTTGCTCTTGTCTCAGTCATCTAGCATGTTTCTGCAAGGATTCAGCAAAATCTCTGGTTATTCATTTAACACATTGAAGTAAATACATTTAGGAAGGTGGGTAGGGAAAATTCCAAAGGTTTGAATAAGTGTTTTAATGGACTGAAAATAACGGATACAAATGGAACATAATTGAATAAATGCTCAGGATCGATAAACTTTACTGACTCCTCACAAATCTCTAACTTTGGTATGGAACAATAGTTAAAATGTATTGGTAATTGGAGGTTGGAGGTTTTTATCCCAGGAATTTTCCCTTGGATGATTTCTTCTTGTTAAATTTCTTTATACTTAAATTACCCAAAGCCTACATTTTACATAACTAGAAATTATTGAAAAGAGTATGTTTTTATCCCCTAATTTGGGAAAATTAGAAGCATTTCAACTTATGATAACAGTTTTCCTGACCTTATTTCCACTCTTACATTCAATTTGAAAGTTTTCTGTGGATCACCTCTAATGTGTTAGGTCACTGTAGGCGTGTGTGACTACGTGGGTGAGGGACATCATTAAGATAAATAGTCTTTGCCCTCAATGATTTTCAGTTCAATAGAAGAGATACACAAATAACCAGATACAAACACAGTGTGAAGTTTGTTACTGAGAAGTAGAATTTTCATCTACTATTTGAGATGTGCCTTGAGAAATAGGCTGTAATTTTCAAGGGGTACTTAGGAGTAAAGGGCATTCTAAGTGGAAAGAATAACTTTATTCAAGTTGTTGAATATGGTCAGGTCCATATGATTCTTTCAGAGAAATGGTGACTAGGTGAATTTTGATAGAAAATATAGTTAAGGCAATATGGGCTGTAAGACTGGAGAGGTAGTTTTGAGTCACTTGGGGTTGGCTTTGAATGTTTTAAGTGGGAATATTTATATTATTCTGAAGGCAATAATAGCTACTAAAATCTTTGATGCCATGCTACTCCTATTGCCTACTAAACTGAAAGTCTTCCTTATGGTTCACCATACATTTATGGCAGGGAGTCCAGACTTAGGAAACAATTTAGTGTACTTGGTTGGAAATTCTGGTTGTCCACAAATGATAGTGCTAGAATTGGCTTACTGGGAATATTGTAGTATTACAACATGTATAGTTTGCCTTGTAGGATGCTGGGAGCTTGGGCTACTGGGAAAGGGCAGGAAGTGGAAAAGGGGGAAACCTAGGTCTAAGTGAATTAGTATGGAAGTAGAATTGACCCTGAGAGAAGGTCCCACAGCCCAAATCCTAGTGGCCATGGAGAGGTAGCCAAAGTATGTCTTTATTTACATAGAAAAATTTTGGTCCAAAAAACTTCAGGAATAACTATGTCAGGTGGGAAGCACCATCTTGTTCTGTAAGGCGTATCCAGTTTGGAATAGTACCCCAAACAGAGGCTGAGGATAAGAGGCTGTTTTCAACCAAGGGTACAGGGTTCTTGCAAAGGTAGTTCATTAGAAGGGTTTCAACTAGAAGGAGGTGTTCTGACACATGTATCATGGTGTTAAGTAATGACATTTTGCAGTAGAACATGTTGGGAAGTTAAGGAAGGGGTGTAAAGGGAAGGGAGGAAAATGAAGGGATCTCTGACACAGGTCATCATGCAATGATTCTTTATTCTCCATTCTTCTTCATCCTTCTTCCCATTCTTCTATATTCTGTTACATATGATTTTAGCCTTTTCTACCCCTACAGACAAAGAAGGCAAAAAGCCAACCGCAATAAATTCCCAGGCAAAGCAGGCAAGTCACCAACAGTAATGGCTAGGGCAAATGCCCAACAGCCAGATAACCATTCCTTGAACTGTTTCTTAAGCTAACCTAGACTCAAACATTTCGAGCTCTGTCCTTTCTCAGGGCCAGAGAAACATTCTTGTTTGCAAGCAATGTTCTCTCTGTTTCTGATCTCTTGGCAGAAAATCCTGTTTGCAGGCAATTCCCACCAAGGACTACAAAGTCCCTAGTTAGTAAGAGCACCTGTAGTTAAAACTCCTGATTTCTCTCTTGGTAGAAAATCCCATTTGCAGGCAGATCCCACCAAGGACTACAAAGTGTCTTGTTTGTAAAAACACCTGTAGCTATTAAGTTTTGATTCCCTACAAGAACACTGGCTTGTGTGCTTTCAAATCAGCTCATACCATTCCCTTTTAAGGTCTCTTCACAGCATGGGAGAATCTGGGAACTGCCCTTCCCAGGCTTACTTTCCCCATCTAGATCTCAGTTAGGACATTTCCAAGAGAAATCCTTGGGTAAGATTTGTGAAGAAATAAAAGGAAGTTCTGTTCTTTGGAAGCTGATACAGTTGGAAGTATGTGCCAAGAGATTCCCAGAGCTTCCCAAAGAGTCTTAGAGAACAAACCACTTCAATATTTCAGGGAAGATGTCTGGTGATGGCTGCCCCAACTCACTCTCCCTTGGCTCTTCCAACATTTGTGAAAGTCTCTAAGTCCTTCCATTAAAATACCTCTATTTGTAATATATAGAGTAGCTTTTTTTCCCCCTGACTCAACCCTGACAGTAATAAGTAGCTATTATTATTGTTATTAATTCTGCTAGGCAGAACTTTAACTCCAAAAGGGGGAATTGGAGAGCAAATTAGCAAAAACAGGATGGAGGCTTAGTCCTAGGTCAGAGGCTAGAGTGATGGGCCTAAGTTTGGGTTGGCAGGGAAATCCTCAGTACTCCCTTCTGCCCAGGTACCACATGAACTGTTACTAAACCTTGGGTGATTCCCAATGGGATATAGCATGGGGGAAAGAGGAGTAGGCATGTCCAAAGGACAGAGGCAGGAGGAGAACTTTTACTGAAGACAATGGGAAGTATGTGAAGCAGAGAACCAGGCTAAGGCACAAAAATAAGAACTGGCATGCAGGGAAGAATGCCAAGTTCTGGAGGAGGCTCCATGTAAATGTCAACATTGAAGTGCAGAATCTGAAAACTTAACAATAGGAATAAGAAATCTAGAAACTTCTGTGTTTAGGAGAGTAGAGCTAGAAAAATACACAGCAATTACTAAAATGTGTGTGATGTTCCTGATCATGGCCAGGCAGGGCTGTGACGTGCATATGGAGCAACTGAACCTTTGGAACCTAGTGTGATGTTCATTAGAAAGGCACACTGGTAGGGCAGTGGTATGAATTTTAGAGCCCGCTGGAGGATGGTTCTTCCTGTGGGCTCTAAACCTTGGTTAGAACTCACTCAGGACTGGGCAAGACTGGATGTGAAGACTGAAGAGCCCTATGGTTGTACCTGGATGGGACTTAGCAGATCCAGGTCTTGGGCTTTGTGATGGATGATTAGGTGTTCCTTCTGTGGCTCCACAGATGCTGGAACACAGTTTAAAGAACAAAGTGATTTCTACTGCAGGAATAGAGAATAAAACCTTGAAATCACGTAGTGGCACTTGTCACTTTTTTGTAGGTGACTGTACAAATGCACTAAGTTTCTAAGAAGGTAGTATTACACTTTGTGCCTTATCTCAATATTTTCTAGCTGAATACTCAGAGATTCATGTATATACATTGTTTGAAGAACGCTCTATTAATTTATCATAAAATGTTATTTTAAAAATGACACTTGTCTGAAGTCTGTAAAAATTAAAATAAAAAAATAAATAAATTGCCTGTCCCTATCCTCTGCTCCCTGGTTTGTCTTATTCTTATTGATCTGGAGGACTAACTCTGACATTCTGAATCTTGACTGACACTTGTCCAGAAGTTCTAACAATTCTTATTGCTACGGTTTGGGAATTAGAAAAGTTCTGTTTTCTTTTTCATCACCTTTTAGTAAAGTAGCTTTCTTTTGAGGTTTTTCTCATAAAAATATTTGAGAAGAAATATTTTTATTAGAAAACATTTCATAGATATTTACAAGGATATAACAAGGAGGCCAATATGAAAAACTCAGTTCTGGGAAATGTTTTCCACATGTGCTGCTGTTCTTTCTTTTAAGAAATACAACATATGATCCTCTTTATTCCTACCAGCCTTATGCAGTGTGCTGATGCTGATCCTTAGCTTTTGTGCAATGTTCATTACAGACAAATATATGTATAGAAAACATTACCATTTTGTTTGCTTAAACATATTAGATCAAACTGAATGTGAAATTCTACAATTAGAATTTTTTCTCTCAATGTTGTTCTCCAGATATATGCATAATACCTTCAGAATTTGCTTGTCCATTTTATTGCTATATAGCATTTCATGTTATTATTAAACAATGATATATTTGTCTATTTTCCATTTATGAATATTTAGATGATTCTGTCTCTCTTTATTTTGCTATTAAAAGTCACAATACAATGAAGATGTATGTATATTTAAAACAGCTGAACTTTAGGGACCAAATATGGAGTAGGGTTAACAAGTACATGCACACGTACATATAGAAGAGTTTTGATGCATATATTCAGGGAATGACTTGAAAAAGGAAATCACTTCTTTACTTTAATTAGATGTTGTCAAATTACTTTCCAGTCACCCTATGAATTCCCTTTTACCAGCAGTGAGCTTGAGAATTCTTGTTTTCCCTCTTGCTCTCCAACACTGGTATTTTCTGACTTGTTAGTTTCTGTCAGTTTGATGGGTGTGAAATGGTCTCCTGTTGGTTTTTGGTTTGTGAGTCTGAGCATCCTTTCAGATACGTGGTGGTTCTTGTAAATTGCCTGTCCGTATCCTCTGCTGCCTGGTTTGTCTTATTCTTATTAGTCTGGAGGACTAACTTTGATATTCTGGATCTTGATTGCATATTGGTCACATGTTATCTTGTCCCAGTCTCTGGCTCATGTTTTAATATTTTTATGATGCTATTTGAGACTCAGATACTTGGTTTTAACTTAGTGAATCTATTAGCAATTTTATCCCTGATGATTTGTACACTATCCAATAATCATAAAAGTATTCTTCTGTATTAGCTTCTGAAATTTTAAAATGTTATTTACATTCTGATATTAAATGCATTTGAAATGTATTTTTGCATATGATATGAAGTAGGAGTATTATT
This sequence comes from Glaucomys volans, assembly GCA_020662805.1. Classification (NCBI taxonomy): domain Eukaryota; kingdom Metazoa; phylum Chordata; class Mammalia; order Rodentia; family Sciuridae; genus Glaucomys; species Glaucomys volans. The sequence goes on along the minus strand of JAJEJO010002309.1, from coordinate 335,156 downwards.
TTTTTCTGTCATATGGTTAACTAGTTATTTCCATGGTTATTATCCTGGAACATTTGTTAATTAGTCCTGTCTTTCCTCCCTAATTTATAGGGACATCTCTGTCATCTACCAAGTTGCATTTACAGTTGTTTTCTGAGCTTTTTTCTCTGTTTCATTGGTACATTGTTCCATTCCCGGATGAGCATCACACCATTTAATTACTAAAGCTTGGTAGTACTACATGAATGTTTCATTTTGCACATGGGATGTTATCTATTCCTTGGATATTGGGTGTAATGTGTCTGTAAAATTGTGGGGGATTTAGGTCCTCTTTTGGTAAAGATTAAAAAAAATTTAACTAATTTTCTTTAATGACTGTTTACCCAGAAATTCTGTTTTTTCTCAAACCAACTTTTAAGTGTTTATACTTTTAAAGAAAGTTATTCATTTTTTAAATTTTTCAAGTTATTGAAATAGTCAAGATTGTTATTTCCCCCTCATATCCTCTATTCTGTTTGACACTATTCTTAAGTATTTCTTTCTATGTCTCTGCTTCTATTCATACAAATGGAGATATCTTTAAAACCCCTTTTCTCTGCACTGCATACCGAGTGAATTCCCTAGACTACCTTCAAATTTATTAACTAGTTTGCTCTTTGGGCCTACCTTTCTCATGTTTATTTTTTCAAATTGCAATACTTACAAGTTTAATTCTTCTTAATTTTATTCACTATTATGTGTTTGTGTTTTATTACTGATTTATTGCCCTGGATTTAGATTATTTATTTATTTTTATGAGTGTTGTTCCATTTTTATCTCTGATGTATCAAACAACTTGTTTGGCATAAATCCATATTATGAAAATGTAATCATGGACTATCTTTCTTAGCTAGAGTTTTTTTTTTAAATGTATTTTGGTCTTAGGGCTTGCTGGCTTATCATGCTTCAAAGGCCATCTCTTCCTCTGCACTCATTTCTCTATGATCAGCAGTTTTGAGGTTGTACACACCTGCCTCCCACCTGACTATTCCTGGGCCTCTGATCCAGGATCATGTCTCTCATCTGTGTTTCCCAGCTCTTGTCCCTCAGTGATGATGGGGTTATTGCAGAATCAGTCACCAAGTCAGATGCTTCAATGGTGGGCAGCATCTGTTCTTCTTCAATAGAGGAGGGGAACAACTCTACCGTGTTCTCCATAGAAGCCAAATTCTCAGAATCCTCTACCTACTTAGGTAAGCAAGTGACCACAGATCCTTCTTGTCTCCAGCTCATTATTGGCTGTTTCTGTGTTGTTCACTCTTGGGGTTGCTCATCTCAGTTTTGAATGCAGTCATTTTTAAATGTTCTCTTAAAACAGTTGTCATTGTTGTATGTCTGGACACAAATCTTCAAAATATTAACACAGATAACTGTTAAAAATAAACTCCTAAAACGAGCATAAGGTCAGTTCACATTTACTTTGAGTAGTAGATTTTCAGCCTTTCTTGTTTTTTTCTGTGGTGATGAAGAGGTTGACTAGTATTGTAGCTACTTACCCATTTTTGTCTTTGTGTTTAAATGGCAGCTGCCCACATAATGCTGTTGAGTAGTTCAAGCATGTAATTTATGTACAAGAATCATTTAAACATTATAGTTCTGGTTCCAAGGAAATTGTCATTAGTTTTATCAAGAAAAAAGAACAAAACAACTTGTGAAGGCTCCTTTTGTAATTTTAAGGTAGTACTCAGTTCACTCTTAAAGCCACTACCATTTGTATTATTTTTGTTTTAGATTGTATAATGAGAAATTTGAATATTCAGTCTATAGCCTACATTGCAACATATTAATAAGAATTAAATAAGGAAAGATATGTTAAAACACTTTGTAAATTTTAAAACCCTATGCAAGTGTGAGTCTATTATCTCTTTTATGCAAATTATTCTGTTTCAATTTATGCATAATGTCTCTTTTAATAGATTTTGTTCTGTAGAACAAAATCCTTCTTCCAAGTCATAGAAAAGTATACAAAGTATCCTGGTTTGCATTTTAATACTATCATTAAAGCTTAATTGACAATTGCTAATGTCTTATTAAACATTGGGGTAGGCATAAACTCAAGACTGTGGATAGTCTCAAAATTAATAGTCTGAATTGGAAGAGCTGGATGTTTCAACGAATTTAGCCATAATGCAATTGGAATATACTAGAATTGTGAGGGACCCTGGAGGCTGAGCTTTGACCAACTCAATCAGTTCTGCCTTGATCAGGGCAATCCCAGCAGTGGTATTTACCATCAAAATTTAAATTGCTGAAATAGATCCAAAGAAACTGATTTTGTTCTTATCTTTCTGATTTTTTAGACTCAACATAACTCAGGTACAGTTTTCCAGACCCTTATTAGAACACTGCTGTTCTTGGTGACAGTATGCCATTACCACCTTGGGTATTTAATCTGTCTTTTAATGAATTTCTTCTGGCAAGTCCTTAGCTAAGATTCCTCTTAGGGAGGTATTTATGATAGACCACCTTAATAAAAATATCTGTTCCTTAAGCTTTCATTGCAGCAAAATTGTGGTGCATGATTAAATTTATCTTTTCTCATGGGAAAGGGACTTGAAGACAGACATGGTTTCTGATGTATTTATGAACTAACTTGAATGATCTCAGCCATGTATTACAGGTGTGTTTGTATTGCTCTTTAAAACAGACTTCTAATTCCTATGTGTTCTCTTGGGGTCAAATTTGTAGACTTTCTTGAATGCTTAAATAATAGTTCTTAGGCTCGTGAAATTCTGGATGTGTTCATCAGCAAAAGGAGCAAGACACTTTCTATGACTTGCTTTGTTATTTAAAAACATACTATGATGTCTGTGAGAATGTAGTGTAATAACTGTGATGACAATTTTATATGCTATTTCTCAACTCAGAAGGTCTGTTTAATTGTACACATCCAGTATATTTCAGACACTTAGCACTATTTGAGAGTGGGTGAAAAGTAGTGGTCAAAAAACTAAGGAACAGATTTTTGAGTGCAGATTGCTCATTGACCGCCACCTATCAACCCTCACTTGCCTGTTTGCCTGCCTCTGGCCTGCCATCGCCTGCCTTTAACCTACCCATCACCCACCAACCGAGGTTCATCTGCCGATCGTCTGCCAGTAGCCTGCAGAGCCTGCAGACCATCAGTGGATCGCCAGCTGCCTGCTGTTGCCTGGAAGTCCACCGTCAAGTACCTGCAGGTTCGGTTACACGTGGCTGCCACCATTTTGGGAAAAAAAAGCCAAGGCCCTACTGGACTGCCAACCCAACTGACAGCACCCCGCCTCCAGGACCCCCAACCTGAGTGATAGTACACCACCTCCAGGGGCCTGACCTGACTGACTGCACCCCACACAGTCTTGGTGCCCACACTCTGCACTGCATCTCCCCATTTACCAACACTTTTGGAAGCCAGTGCAGCCATCTTGGATTATCTGCAAAGGGGAAACTGTCATTAGGTGGGGCAAATCCCATCCTGAGACGCCTGCTGGAGACTGGAAGCTCATTGTCAGGTACCTCTCAAGCCTCAGGTTACTAAAGACTGGGAGGTTTGAATAGTTTATGACGGTTATAGTGTAGATTTTTTTTCTCCTTTGTGATAGGTTTTAAATTTTTATTTCTTTACTTTCTTGCTCTCTACTTTCCTTTTGTTTTTCTGTTTCCTCAAGGGGTTTTTCTCACTTTTCTCATGCTGACAATCAACTTCTTTTGACTACACTTTCGCTCTTCCTATGATCTAGAACTTCTTCATACTCTTTTCTTACACTGTTAACAGTTACAGCCTACACCCCTCCCTATCCTCTTTGTCCTCCATTAGAAACTGCAGTCCTCATTGCAAATGTGTTTGTTATACTGTAGATAATAATTGAACTCATCCTCTCTGTTTATTATGACAATATTGTAACAATATTGTAACAAAAAGACTACTGTAACAATAGTCTTCATAGGGGCTATTTGGTTTACAGCTGCATATTGTCTGTACTGGGTGTTGCTAATATTGATTCCCCCCATAAAGAAGAGGTTTCAGAAAACTATAGGGTCATAATAAGCCTATAGGGAAGACTACAATACCCTAGATCTGCATTGCCTGAGGGGAATATACATGAACAACATGAAAAAACAAGGGAGGAAAGTGTTCCAAACAAACCAAGATTCTACGCTAATAGAATCCAATGACAGCCTGGTAGAAGAAATGCCAGAAATGGAGTTCAGAATATACATGATTAAAATGTCCAGAGAAGCAAATGATGAGTTAAGAGAGCAAGGGCAGGCAATGATTGACCATTCCAATAAACAGCTGAAAGAGCAACTACAGGAAACAAAAGATCACCTCAACAAAGAGATAGAGATTCTGAAAAAGAACCAAACAGAAATCCTTGAAATGAAGGAAACAATAAACCAAATTAAACACTCAATGGAAAGCATCACTAACAGACTAGACCACTTGGAAGACAGAACCTCAGACAATGAAGACAAAATATTGAATCTTGAAAATAAAGATGCCCAAACAGAGAAGATGGTAACAAATCATAAACAGAACCTATCAGACCTGTGGGATACAACTATGAAAAGACCAAATTTAAGAATTATCAGGATTGAGGAAGGCACAGGGATACAAACCAAAGGAATGAATAACCTATTCAATGAAATAATATCAGAAAATTTCCCAAACATGAAGAAGGAAATGGAAATTCAATTACAGGACGTTTACAGAATAAGAGATGCACAAAATTACAGCAGAGTCACACCAAGACACATTATAATGAAAATGCCTAATGTACAAAATAAAGATAGGATTTTAAAGGCTGTGAGAGAAAAGAAACAGATTACATATAGGGGGAAACCAATACAGATATCAGCAGATTTCTCGGCCCAGACCCTAAAAGCTAGAAAGGCCTGGAACAATATATTTCAAGCTCTGAAAGAACATGGTTGCTAACCAAGAATCCTATTTCCAGCAAAACTAACCTTCAGATTTGAAGATGAAATAAAAGCCTTCCGTGACAAACAAAAGTTAAAGGAATTTACACATAGAAAGCCTGCACTTTAGAGCATTCTCAGCAAAATATTCCATGAGGAAGAAATGAAAACAACAATGTAAGTCATCAAAGGGAGGAACTACCCTAAAAGAAAAGCCAACTAAAGGAGAAACCAAATCAAGTTAAAAAACAAAACTAATCCGAAATGACTGGGAATACAAATCATATCTCATCAATAACCCTGAACGTTAATGGCCTAAACTCATCAATCAAAAGACATAGACTGGCAGATTGGATTAAAAAGAAAGACCCAACAAAATGTTGCCTTCAAGAGACTAATTTCATAGAAAAGAACATCCACAGACTAAAAGTGAAAGGATGGGAAAAACCTACCACGCACATGGACTCAGTAAAACAGTGGAGGTTTCCAACCTTACATCAGATGAAGTGGACTTCATGCCAAAGTTAGAAGGGATAAAGAAGGACATTTCAAAAGAAATAATGATAAAGAAAACAGAAAATAATCTGTGGAAGTACCCTGACACATCCGAGGCCCTGGTTTCAATGGCCAGTATGTCAAAAAAACAGAATACACAGAGCAAAACAAAACCAAAGCAGGGCTTGAGAGAATGAGTTCAAGCCTTCTGCCCCTCCCAGCCTTCAAGGATACATCAACAAGGTGCTTTGACCTTGGACTTGCCAGTCTCCAGAACTCTAGGAATTGATTTGTATTGCCAATCAATTACACAGCCCCATGTTCTTTGTTAGAGCATCGAGAAGGGAGCCAGGTATCTGGGAAGGCCTCCATTTCCTCCCCACATGGGAAGGACATGTATGCTGGTTCTAGGATTCTCAGCTTCCCTGTTTTCTCTCTCTCACTTTGAACCTCTCAACCACTGCTCTTGGTGATCCAGAGTTTCTAGAGTGAAATCCAATGAGAACCTTGTGGGGAGAGGGTGATGAACGCTCCCTCCTCCCTCAATAGGTGTTAATGCCGAATTCTAGAGCATCTCTGGGGACAGAGCATTATGATGTAGCATCACCATGCCTTGGATGCCAATGGCTCTGAGTTGGAAGAAATAGGATTGAATAGACACTTTGAGGGTAGAGATGAGGAGGCCTGTAGGAGCCCCCAGAGATCAAGGATTCTCATCAAACTCCAAGTGAAAAGACCACTGGAGTTTGCTCCAAGTTTTAATGTCTAAAATGTTACTATCATTCTCCACAACCCCCTGAAACAAAACGCTTCTGGGGTCCTTTCTCATTCTTATTATGAAAGGGGCAAAGATGCTGGAGACCCCAAAGTGAGACCACCACCGGGGGCCGTGCCCAGGTGTGACTGGGTCATCTGGTGCTCTGACCTCACAAGCAGCCACTGTGATGCGCTCTCCAACCCTGGCCATATTAGTGGGTGACTGGGCTGGACTCCTCGTCCATAAGTACAGGAAGCTCTTGGTGGTGGCCTGTCAGACTCCCAGTTAGTTAGTGCGTTTGGTGGTTGGTGACTGGTGGTTGGTTGCCCCTGCCCTGCTCCTCCATGGCCTTCCTCCCAGCCTTCTCGGATGGCAGAGATGGCGCTTCAAGAAGTTCTCTTTCTCGCCAATTGTATAATAAAATGGATGTTCCAATTAAAAAAAAAACAAAACACAAACCAAGGAACAATATTTAAAAAAATTGTGGTAAAATATACATACCACAAAAATTACCATTTTAATCATTTTGTATATTAATTCAGTGGCATTAAATGTATTCACAATTTTGTGCAGTTATGACTATTATCACCGTTACTACTCATTTCTTGAAC